>PVKH010045581.1:0-10487 GCA_004027955.1 Chaetophractus vellerosus
TATTAGGGTATGTCTCCCTGATAAGTTGATATTGAGGCAGAATAAGGAACTAAGAAGAATCAGGGTACAAAATTCTCTGAATACACACTGCTTGCTTTTATTTTTTTAAAGATTTAAAAAAATTTTTTTAAAGGTTTATTTTTTTAATTTATTCCCCCCACCCCACCCCACCCCATCACTTGCACTCGCTGTCTGCTCTCTGTGTCCATTCACTGTGTGTTCTTCTGTGTCTTCTCCTCTTGTTTTCTCTTTAGGAGACATCGGGAACCAATCCCAGGAACTTCCAAAATGGGGAGAGGCACTCAATCGCTTGAGCCACCTTAGCGCCCTGGTTTTGTTTTGTCTCTCACTGTCTCCACTCTGTGTCTCTTTTTTGTTGCATCAGCTCTCAGTGTAGGCCAGCTCTCCATGCAGGCAAGGTCTCTGTGCAGGCCAGCTCTCTGCACAGGCCAGCTTGCCATGCTGGCCAGCTCGCTTTCACCAGGAGGCCCCGGGAACCAAACCCAGGACCCTCCATATGGTAGACGGAAGCCCAATTGCTTGAGCCACATCCACTTCCCTTGATTTGAAATAAAGTAAAATTTAAGAAGCATGCTGTAGCAGTTTGACATTGTTTATGAATTCTAAAAATAGATATTGGATTTTGTTTATAAACTGGTCTGTTCCTCTGGGCATGATTAAAATACGATTAGGGCTTTGATTGGGCCATGTCAATAGGACATGGCCCTTTGTGGGTGGGGATTCATGGAGAAAATGACAGGACAGAGCAGAGAGTTGGAGTTTTGAGCTGGAGCCCCAGACGTAAATACATGGGAGAGAGCAGAGCAGCTGAGCCCGGAAAGAATAAAGACCCCGGGCAGAGACAAAGCTTAGTGAGCCTAATAGTCTACAGCTGACCTTGTGGAGAGACAAGAGCAGCTGAGCCTGGAGAGAAATGAGCCCTGGGAGAGAGATGAGACTTATTGCAGCCTACAGCTGATATTGGAAGAAGCTGGGACCATGGAGATTTGAGAAGAAGAGGAAGCCTGAACCCTTGCAGACATCCGCAGACATCTTGCTCCAATACGTGGAAACAGACTTTGGTGAGGAAAGCAACTTATGTTTTATGGTCTGGTAACTATAAGCTTCTACCCCAAATAAATACCCTTTATAAAAGCCAACAGATCTCCGGTACTTTGCATTAGCACCCCTTTGGCTGACTAATACACATGCTAAAACAAAAAACAAAGAAAAACAAATGAATCTAATTGTATATTGAATTGGTGTGACACAGAAAAGAACTATTTCAAATACTTGAAAACACTGTGATTTGTCAGTACATCCCTAATGGGATATAGCCAAAGGGCAAAAATGACTAAAACAGTAAAAAAGCAAACCATTTCAGTAGTCAAGGAGTAGGTAGCATTGTTGGTGTTGTTACTCTGAGACTGTTGTATTTATGCTGTAGAATAAATCAAATGACTTTTTATGTAGGTTTTATTAAAAATTGGGAAATTTTTGGTATGGGAGAGAGAAGACACAAATTTTAAGGAAATAAATAAAATCCTTATTTTTTTTCCTGATTTTGCCACAAAACCTATTTTGCCCTAAACCTAGATTAGGGATATCTAGATACATATTCCCTTACCAAATAGAATCCAGGCTTTTTGGAAAAATAAAGGGTCCCAGCCTGGGGCAGGAAAATACAAGATAAGCCTGGTACATCTTGCCATAGGACCAGGTGTTAGGAATTAAATACATCTCTGTGGGGAACATGATTCAATCTATAACAAATAGGAAAGGGGGATCAAATGCTTGATTATTTTCCTTTATTTTCCAGTTTTTAAAATAATAAATTGGGCTCCTTAACATCCTCTAAAGGGAAACAAAAAGGTCTGTTATTTTTTAAGCTTCATTGTAAATGTATGGATTTAAATATATTTGATACATTTTAATCCTTGCGTTTATTCTTCTCACTGATGTCTAAAGTTTTTCCATCTTTGGCCAGGGGAACCATCTTCAAACTGGCTCTTGAGAACTTTTGCTCCAGGGGTCTTTGATAGTTTTTTTGTTTTCTGATGTGGATGTGAACTCATTTGAAAATAGGGTCTTTGAAGATCCTATTAAGATGAGGCTAAACTGAATCAGGGGGCTTAATCCAATATGACTGGAGTCCTTATAAGCAAAGGAAATTTGGAGATGGTAGTAGGAGTGAGGAAGAAACAGAAGGATGTGCTAGAGGCAGAGATTGAGTTATGGATCTCTGGCAAGCCACCACCAGAATGCTACATACTATGGAGAAACAATGGCCTGTCAATACCTTGATTGGACTTCTATTATATTGGACTTCCAGCCTCTAATAAGTACTTGTTTAATCCAACCAATCTCTCTTATTTATTACAGTAGCACCAGTAAAATAAAACACTATTCAAACTGCATCTTAGCGAAATACAATAATCAATGAAGGGAAATTTTTCTTTCTAGAAGGACTCTAGTTTAAAAAATGAAGAATAAATGATAGGATTAGAATATCACCATTCTGCTACTCTTAATGAAATAATGGTTCTAGGCAAAGATGGCTGATCACATCTAACATTACAGAAAGCGAGACAGGCAAATATTTTGTGTCTCTTGTTGTAACTACACTACACAATATATACATATTCTTGGGAAAAAATACAAATCACACCTGAATTTGATCAGTCCTCTAGATTTAACTACAATCTATAGGAAATGCAAGGGTATAGGAACATGTTAAATTACAACTATGAAAAAGAAATCGGTAAAATCAGACTGTGGTAAACTCTACAGAGAAAATACAAAACAAAACGGTTTCTCCAACAAACAAATTGTAATGAAAATAAAGAGACAAAGAGACTTACACAATATATCCACTGTGTTCAGTTACAAAAGTTGCCTCACCCCAACCTGTACTATGTAACTTTGTAGTGCTCTCCAATCATACATTGTGATGTTGCCACATGACTTGTTTTGGCCAAAAGCATGAGCTAGAAGTCAGTATTTTACTTCTAAGACTAAATCTCAAGAGGCTTACATGCTTCTGCTTGCTTTTTGCCATCACTATGGGAACAAAGCATGCTGGATGATGAGAGACATGTGGAGCAAAGCCAAGTCATCCTAGTCACCCCAGGCGAGGCCAGGCTAGATAGCAACAGCTGAGCAAACCCAAATATGCGAAAGGGCCCAGAGCAGCCAAGATGATCCCATATACATTAGTAATAAGCTGTCATTGTTGTTTACCTTCAAAGTACTGTGTGTTTTGTTATGCAGTATTACTGTAGCAATAGATAATTGATACATTCACCCAAATGCAATTTAGGGACCTTACTTATGTTTTGATTTGAACAAAATGTTAAAAAAAAAAAAAGTGAGTCAGTTAGGAAACTTTAAATATTGATGGGATTTTGCTGACATTATGGAAATAGTGCCCTTTTTTTCATGCTGTCATTATGGAATTACTGCCCATTTTTTAGTATGATAATGTCACTGCAAATATGTATTTAATATTTATTTTTATTTAAACATAGTCCTTATCTTTCAGAAATACTTACTGAAATATTTATAGATAAAATATGATGCCTGGAAGTTGATTCAAAAAATTTTTTGTGGCAGAAGGAGTGTGATAAGGATTGGAATACTGATAAGACAAGTTTGGCCATGAGTTGATAATCTTTGAAGATGACTGATGACTACAAGGGGCTTTACTATGCTAGGTTCTCTACTTTTAATTTACTTTGAAATTTCCCATAATTGAGTAGACATAACTGGAAAAAGACAACTGGCTCACACCAACAGTAAATAACAACAAAACAAAAGCTATCAGCAGGAATAAAACCAAATCAATTGAACACCAACTGTTTTCTATGAACTATACCTTTTATTCATTCAAAAAGTGTCTGCCTACTACTACTTTCAATCACTGGGGATATAGGAATGAACTAAATAGAATCAAATACTAGCCATCCAGGAATTGTCTCCCCATTTTGATAAATAAGTAAAATACATAACATATCAGGTAATGGCAAACGGTATGGAGAAAAATAAAATAAAGAAATGGAGTAACTAGTACTGGGGGGGGGGGAGGCAAGTTGCAGTTTTAAAAAGGGTGACCAGGAAAGGACTGGGGCTAGTAATGCAGTATTTATGCAGACTCAAAATAGGTAAGAGTCATGTTAGAAAATAATTGCCTGGGTATTTGCATAATTTTCATCACAGAAGCATAATAAAGTTTTCATTGCTTGGGAAAAAAATAACCAGGCTTGGCCTCTCATACTGCAACTGCAAGACAGCCTTCACAGGTTGTCACATTTCAGTTTGACAATTTAAGCTTGTTTGTTTTTACTTGCTTCACTCTCAAAGAATGAACATTTACTAGCCATATTTTAAATTTCCCAGAATCCCCTGTTGTAGTTCTTTATATAATATATTCATTTATATAGATTTTTTTAACCATTTCCTTTTTTAAAATATATTTTTATTAGAGAAGTTGTGAACTTACAAAACAATCAAAACAATCATGCACATGTGCAGAATTCCCATACAACACTCCTCCACTAACATACTACATTGTTGTGGAACATTTGCTTTTTTTTAATATTCTTTTTCAATTTTTTTAAAGAAACTTATATTACATAAATGTTACACAAAAAAATATAGGGGATTCCCATATGCCCCTCTCCCTAGCCCTCCCACATTTTCCCACACCAGCAACATCCTTCATTAGTGCGGTATATTTATCACAATTGATGAATACATCTTGGAGCATTGCCACTAAGTGATTATAGTCTACATTGTAGTTTACACTCTCTCCAGCACATTTTTGCAACTTATTACATGATATACAATGGCATGTATCTGTCATTGAAATGTCATTCAGGATAATTCCCAAGTCCCAAAAATGACCCCAAATTATACCTATTTTTCCCTCTCTGTCCCCTCAGAACCTCCAGTGGCCACTGCCTCCACACCCATGAAAAGTTCTTCCATTGCTAGAATCATAACAAGTCTACAGTAGAACAACTGTAAGTCTACTCTAGTCCATCATCCATTCCCCAATCCTCAAGGTTCTGGGATGGTGATGCCCTCTCTACCTCTAATTGAAAGGGGGATTAGGTTCCATGGAGCAAATGGATGGGACTTTATTGCTTACCGTTTCAGACTCTCTCTGCTCCTTGAGATTGTTGTTGTCAGTCATCTTCTCCTTGTTGGATGTCCTGAGTGAGTCCAATGAACTGGAGAGTAGGTGCTGCAAGTCTGTTGAGATTCAGGGACCAACTGGCATATGGACAGCCCAAAGATTTAAGTTTCTTGGACATACAACTATCAACTCTAGTACTAATTATAGGTTGAAATGGAGGGGCAGCAGAGCCATGTGTAGGGAAAACATAACCAAGTCCAACTCTATCACACTGGGGAGCGTAAATTCCAAAGTAGGGCCCACTGTCAGGGCGCCAAACTCCTGCGCTGTCTGCCCTGCCTATAGTGTCTGGATGTCTCCAGAGCCCTCAGGAGCACCACTATTTGAGGTAATATTTACTTTGGCAGTCTATGAGCTCCTGCTGAGACGTGCGTAATTATAACCTCTGAAATGACCTCCCGACTCACTTTGAAGTCTCTTAGCCATATAAACTCATTTGTCTTTAATCTTTCCCCTTTTGGTCAAGGTCTTTTTCCAGTTGCATTTCTAGTTGGTGCTTGGTAGTAATCCCTCAGTGCCAGGGAGGCTCATCCCCAAGAGTCATGTCCCATGCTGGGGGAAAGGTAATGCATTTATATGCTGAGTTTGGGCTTAGAGAGAAGCCACATTTGAGCAACAAGGAGGCTCTCAGGAGGTAACACTTAGGTACCCTATAATACTATGCTGTGTTCCAATTTCAAAAGTAAAGATTCATAAGTACAGTCATAACGATCAAGGGCCTATCAATGGTCTATCCTCCTTCAGTAGTCTCTGCCCCTGTACTCAGGGGATTCTTGCTGTCTGTATCAGTTTGATATGGTTTATGAATTCTAAAAATAGATATTGGATTATGTTTTTAAACTAGTCTGTTCCTCTGGGGATGATTAAATTATGATTAGGGTTTTGATTGGGCCACATCAGTAGGATGTTGAGTCCCTGCCCCCTTGGTGGGCAGGAACTCACAGATAAAGCTACATGGCAGAGCAGAGGAGTAAGTTGGTGTTTTGATGTTGGAGTTTTGAGCTGAAGTCAAGGAAGTAAGCACACAGAGGAGCATAGCAGCTGAGTACGAAGAGAATCAAGACCCAGGGACAGAGACAGAGCTGGTTGCCTGATAGAGTACAGCTGATCTTGTGGAGAAAAACAGAGGAGCTGAGCCCAGAGAGAAATGAACCCTAGGAGGAGAGGAGCCCAGGAAGCCTGAACCCTGGCAGACGTCAGCAGCCATCTTGCTCCAACATGTGGCAAAAGACTCCAACTCTTGTAGTCCTCAGATACATGTTATGGCCTGGTAATTTTAACTTCTACCCCAAATAAATACCCTTTATAAAAACCAACAAATTTCTGATATTTTGCATCAGTACCCCTTTGGCTGACTAATACACCGTCCCATTAGAAAATGTGGCAGAGCTCCCCAGGGCAGGAATTCAATATTTCTTTGCTTATTGTGGGGCCCCATGAACACTTGAACACATTCATATGCTTTATAGGTATGCCCCAGGTGAACCTCCTCCCATGTATCTCTCCTCTCTGACACTCCATACCAATGATCCTCCCCTGCCACAGTTGTAACCCTTCTGTGATCCAAAACTTCTTCAAAATTGAAGCAACAAATAACTGAATCCACATAGGAAAATGATATAATAATGATGGTTTTAAAAATAATGAATAAAAAACAAAAATTTTTTTAAAGTTTGAAATAATGAAAAATAAATTTTTTAAAGTATATGTATAAATTTTTTTTTTAAATTTAACAAGTCTTTCATCACTGTAAGATCTGTTGTCTTGTTTGTACAGTGACATTTGTTTCCATTTATTCGCCCAGAGTCTAATTTTCTTCATTTTGTTCAAAGAAGCTTTAGGTTAGCGAAAAGTCATGTATAGAATATAGGTGATTCCCATACACCCAATGTCCTCTACCTTTTCCCCTTTCCCCTATTAGTAATATTTTATATGTGGATGGTACATTTGTTACAATTGATGTACAAATATTGAAACATTGCTACAACCATGGTTGATGATTTACATTGTGGTTTACATTTTGGACTATACACTTTTACAGATATTTATGAAGTTTGACATGGTTTGTATCCATCCTTGAAAGATCATGTAGAAAAATTCCAATGCCCCATGTTCCATCTATTCTATTCTTCCCTTCCTCTCCCCTCAGGACCCACGGTCCCAACATTGTAGTTTCAACCACATTCCCACAAATCCCTAGAATTCACCTGCTCCCTCCCACAACCCCCCCCCAATTCCATGGACAGTTCAACCTACCCTTCCCACCCTACCCCCTTACAGATCAGCACCACCCAGCCCAATAGCATTACTGCACCACTGTCATGCCCATCCACTGCACAACTGCACCCTTCCACCTTATCGTAGAGTTTGTCCATATGGGCATTGACTCACTTTCTGTCTTTTGTAAACCTATTTTCCAGACTCTGTGAGTCTGCTCAGTTTGCTTAATTCATATCAGTGAGGTCATATAATATTTGTGCTTCAGTGCCTGGCTTCCTTCACTTAACATAAAGTCTTCAAGATTCGTCCATGTTATCCCATGTGTTAATACTGCATTCTTTCTCACACCTGAGCAATATTCCATTGTATGTATGCACCACAATTTGTTTATCCATTCATCTGTTGATGGACATTTGGATTGTTTCCAACTTTTGGCAATAGTGAATAATGTTGCTATGAACAATGTTGTGCATATATCTCTTTGTGTCCCTGCTTTCAATTCTTTTGGGTATATACCCAGCAGTGGGATTGCTGGATCATATGGCAGTTCTATACTTAGCTTCCTGAGGAACTGCCCAAACTGTCCTCCACAATGGCTGCCCCATTCTACATTCCCACCAGCAGTGGGTAAGTGTTCCCATTCCTCCACATCCTCTCCAATAATTGTAGTCCTCTGTTTTTTTAATAGCCACCAGTCTAATGGGTGTAAGATACTATCTCATTGTAGTTTTGATTTGCTTTTCCCTAATAGTGATATTGAGCATCTTTTTGTATGCTTTTTAGCCACTTGTATTTCTTCTTTAAAGAAATGTCTATTCAAATCTCTTGCCTGTTTTTTAAATGGGTTGTTTGTCGTTTTATTTTCAAGGTGTACGATTTCTTTATATATGCTGGATATTAGGCCCCTATCAGATCTATAGTTACCAAATATTTTCTCCCTTTGAATAGGCGGCCTTTTCACTTTCTTGACAAACTCCTTTGACGTGAAAAGTTTTTAATTTTGAGGAAGATCCATTTATCTATTTTTCCGTTTGCTGCTCATCCTTTGGGTGTAAAGTTCATGAAACCAATTCCCAACAGAAGATCTTGTAGATCATTCCCTACATTATCTTAATAATGTTTAGTCTTCCTATCTAGGGAATATTCTTCCATTTATTTAAGTCTTTTTTTATTTCCTTTAACAGTGTTGTGTATTTTTCTGTGTATAAGTCATTTGCATCTTTACTTAAATTTATTCCTAGGTATTTGATTCTTTTTACTATTGTAAATGGGATTTTTTTCTTGATTTCCTCCTCAGATTGTTCATTATTAGTGTACAAAAATTCTACTGATTTGTGCGCATTGATCTTATAAACCGCCACTACTGAACTCATTTATGAGCTCTAGAAGCTTTGTTGTAGATTTCTCAGGGTTTTCTATGTATAAGATCATGTCGTCCGCAAATAGTGAAAGTTTTATTTCTTCCTTTCCGATTTGGATGCATTTTCTTTCTTTTTCTTGCTAAGTGCTCAGGCAAGTACTTCTAACACAATGTTAAATAAGAGTGGTGACATTGGGCATCCTTGTCTTGTTCCCAATCTAAGAGGAAAAGCTTTTAGGATTTCAAAATTAAATATGATGTCAGCTGTGGGTTTTTCATATATACCCTTTATCATCTTGAGGAAGTTTCCTTGTATTTCTATCTTTTGCAGTGTTTTTATCAGGAAGGGTGCTGGTTTTTGTCAAATGATTTTTCTGCATCTATAGAGATGATCATTTAATTTTTTCTTTCAATCTGTTTATGTGGTGTATTACATTGATTGATTTTCTTATGTTGAAATACCTTTGCATACCAGGGATGAAACTCACTTGGTCATGGTGTATAATTTGTTTGATGTGTTGTTGAAGATGACTATCAAGTATTTTGCTGAGGATTTTAGCATCTAGGTTCATTAGAGAGATTGGTCTATAGTTTTCCTTTTTTGGGCCATTGTTGTTTGGCTTTGGTATTAGGGTGATGTTGGCATCAAAGAATGAGTTAGGCAATGTTCCCTCCACTTCTATTTTTTGGAAGAGTTTAAGCACGATAGGTTTTAGTTCTTTCCAGAATGTTTCGTTGACTTCATCTGTGAAGCCATCTGGTCCTGGGCTCTTCTTAGTTGGGAGGTTTTTGATGACTAATTCTATCTCGTTACTTGTGATTGGTCTGTTGAGTTCATCAGTTTCTTCTTTTGTCAATGTAGGCTGTTTGTGTGTTTCTAGGAATTTGTCCATTTCCTCTAAGTTATCTATCTTGTTGGCATACAATTTTTAAAGTATCCTCTTATGATACTTTATTTCTGTGGGGTCAGTGGTGATATCCCCTTCCTCATTTCTTATTTTATGCATTTGCATCTTCTCTCTTTTTTCTTTGTTAGTCTAGCTAAGGGTCTGTCAATTTTATTAATCTTCTTGAAGAACCAGCTTTTTGTTTTGTTTACTTTTCCTATTGTTTCCTTATTTTCAATTTCATTTAGCTCTAGCTCTAATCTTTGTTATTTCTTTCTTTCTACTTCCTTTGGGGTTAGTTTGTTGTTCTTTTTCTAATTCCTCCAGGTGTGCAGTTAGGTCTTTGATTTTTAGCTTTCATCTTTTTTAATATAGGCAATTATGGCTATGAATTTCCCTCTCAGTTCACTTTTGCTGCATCCCATAAGTTTTGATATGTTGTGTTGAAATTTTCATTTGTATCAAGGTAGTTACTGGGTTCTTTTAAAATTTCCTCCTTGACCCACTGTTTGTCTAAGAGTGTGTTGTTTAACTTCCATATCTTTGTGCCTAATCTGCCCCTCACTGATTTCCAGCTTCATTCCATTGGGGTCAGAGAAATTACTTTGTATAATTTCAATCTTTCTGAATTCATTGAGGGTTGTTCTGTGGCCTAGCATGTGGCCTACCCTGGAGAATGATCCATGTACACTCAAGAAGAATGTATATCCCACTGTATTGGGGTGTAATATTCTGTATATGTCTATTAGGTCCAGATCCTCTAATGTATTTTTTATTTATTACCTATCCCCCCTTTCTGCTTGTTCTTGCTGTGTTCATTTTG
>PVKH010045582.1:0-10487 GCA_004027955.1 Chaetophractus vellerosus
CTCCTCTCTGCTTCTCTCTAATCTCTGCTTCTACTTGAGTCCACCCCCACCGAGGGGTGGGGCTCAACGTCTCACTGACGTGGCAATTAACGCCCTACTCATAACTTAATCATGCCCAGATGAACAGATGAGCTTACAAACATAATCTAACTTATATTTTTGGAATTCATAATTAATTCAAACTCAAACCACTACAAAAGGAGTATTTTTTTTAATGGTAATACTTCTCAGACAGTATCATAAAGTGTTTTTTTCACCTTTCACATCACAAGTATTTTTCCATGTGGTTGACAAGATCATTTTTAATATCTACAGAGTGTTCCATTATACTGGAAGGACCATATTTTATTTAATGATACCCTATTGATGAGCTTTCAAGTTGTTTCTAAAATCCCATCCCATTTATTATAAATATATATATAGTGTTACCCATATTTAGATAAATTACCCATCAGTTAAGATAAATTACAAAAAGTGGAACTTTGGGAGCCCAAAATTTCCATTTTTGTCACATAACGCCACACCATTCTCTGGAAAGGTTGGACCTTTGCCACACCAAAGCCTCCAAGGGCAGGGAGTGGCAAGATCAGATCTAGATTTTAGAAAGCTCACTCTGATAGTAGCCCGGAGGACTGCAATTCACAAAAGCAGCAAAGCAATACTCAGATGGTGCTTTGAAAGATTTGTTCATATATCAAATATACAAATGTCCTGTGGATGTGGTGAGCTCCCCATGGCAGTCTGAGTCACCCACAAAAATTATATAAATACCTGCTTTGATTGTGCCCTCTGATGAAATCGCGTTAAGAAAATAAAAAATGAATTTATAAGTTTCCTGGCTCCTGTCAAGGGGTCTTGAGACAAGAACTCTGAACAATCTGTGTGCATTTCAATCAGGTGTTTCGTTCCAGTGCAGTCCAGGGCTTTCGGTAAACTTGAGCACAGCTGCTTGGGGAAGCCCGAAGCATTGCCGGGAGGTTTTCTGAAACATGCTTCCCCTCCTCATCCCAAACGTCAAAGCTAGGAAGAGGCCCCATTTCCTAATGTCACTACACCAGGAGGTAACGGACAATTTACCAACACGCTGTTTTTCAACTTCCATTTCCAGAACTCTAAACCCAGATTCTCCCTTTCGATAATATTAAAAAGAGGGAAAGCATTTTGCGTGAAAACATGTTTTAACTGTATTTGTAACACTCAATAAATAAATTACAGGTTTTATATCATTCAGAGAGAGCTGCCAGTGATTTATTCAGTTATTAACTTCACACGCTTGGGAGAATGAATTAAATGCTGGCCCGTATTGAAGGCTTGGGGATTGTTCAGCCAGAATATACCCCTGAAAAGTTTGGATAGCTCTGAAGGCATTTTAGGATAAGCAAGGACAGTTTGGTAGAAGCCAAGGAGGGCAGAGGATTCTGTCCTGTCCATTTACAGCAGCTTATAAATTCCATAAAAAGGAAATGAATTATGCATTATTGGGTTTACATAAGGTCACCCAGTGAACTTTGACCCCTCTCTTTTCTCATTTGGCTCAATTATTAGATGAAATGACAGATTTGATCTCTTTTCAAATTGTATTAGAAAGGGTCTCTTTATTTCGCCCTCTAGCAGCAATCAGCTGACAAGACGAGGCAAGTGCATTAATTATGATTGATTTAGAGTGTCTATAGGGTGATTATTTCTAGAATTCTACTCCTGAGCCAAAACCTTTTAACCTATTTCAGGCCACACAGCAAATTAATCCATAAGAAGATTTAAGGGGAGACAGTTTGGGACAGCAGTTTCCCTCCTGTATTTGCAATCAAAACATTTAAGACACTCGGAACAATCCAGAGGGATTGAATTACTGGAACACTCCATGGTGAAGACATTTAACAACTTGACAACTCAGTTGAAAAACATCTTGTGCATGATAACCAAAAATGGCTCTGAATTAGCCCCCAAAACAGGGAAAGACTCCTAACTCTCTATGCTCTGAGAGAACAGGACAGCATAGAAAAAAAAGTCTTTTATGAGTTTGTGGATTTGTCACAATTGGAGTTTCAGAATAACAAGTCTGTTGTTGGGACGTTCAATCTCCCGCTCGTCTTTCCAGTGGATTAAAAATGACAGTACTAATTAAAGAAGTAAAGAAAAGAGACCACTGTCAGTTTCAATGTACAGGCTTGCATTATAATGAGGCTCAGAGGAGGAGGAGAAAGAAAAGTTAAGGAGGTGTCATGATTGGGCGTTTGTTTGGAAAAATCCTGGCAGAAATGTGCTTGGTAGGGTTAGGTCCCGAAGGATAGTCATTTCCACTTCCCCTTCCTGCCCTGCTTCCCTCTCCCCATTCCCTACAGTATAGAATCATACATTATGTGCTAGTCAGTGTTATACTTAAGTAATCAGATTACCAAACGTGGCTTTGGAGACCCAAAAGAAGTTCTTTCTAAACATGGAACAGCATCTTGTAGATGCATACTTTTCAGAGAGAGGGAGTTTATCCCAAATTGCCATCTCTGAGTTATTAGATACCAATGGAGATTAAGGGGAAAGGTCACCCAGAATTGATGCCAGCAGATAATTAACTCAGCCCCACTCCATGCCACCCAATGCCCCTACATGGCAAGGAGGTAGTAGTTTGGGTGAGGCCTGACTGCGTCACTGACGAGCAGTGTGAGCTAGGGCAAATGGCTTGACCTCTCTGATCTCTGTTCTTTGTTCTATGAAATGCAGGTAATACCTATATCATCTCAAAGTTACAGTAAGGAATAGAGACCATATGTGTTTAGTGAAACAAAAATATTGTATCACTGTTAATTCTCACCCTCCATTACCATGTACAGAGGTAGGTCATTGGAACTGAAGAACCTTTGGTTTTTGAGCACAAACAAAATTCTATCCTCACACTTGAAAAATAGCACAAAGCAACAGAAGAAGATAGAATCTGGGGGAGAGCTGTGTAGCTCATTGTAAGAAAAGAGGACAGGGGAAAATCCAGGGGAGGGGGCTGAGAGTTAGGGGTTGGACGAGCTGGTAAGAAGAGGGGTCAGAAGAGAGGTCTGGTGGGCAGAGGGTGAAATTTGCCTAGGAAGATTTCTTAAGAAAAAGGCTGGGTACGCTTCTCTCTTCATTTCAAGATCTTCAGTAAACTATGAATATCACTAATGCATTGACATGAGTCGGCTTTTCCAGGTGAAGGAGAAGTTCTCAAAGCAGAGGCCATGGCCGATGGCAGCTGACATATACTCATATGTATCAAGTTTTAACGTTCTCATTAAGCGATGCTACCAGGATTGCCATAGTTCTGTAACGTTTATACTTCCCCAGAATTTCCAGAGGAATTATCTCATTTGAGATTATAAGACTCTGCCACCAAGTATTTGTGGGTCTGGCATGGTTTCATGTCACTTCTCTTGGTTTTGGTTTCTCGACTTGGAAATGCAAGACTAGAACTAAAAAAAAATTGTTGAACTCCTTTTCAGCTCTAAATTCCATGGCTCCATGTGCCTATGAAGAGTTTTCATACTTATAGAGGAAATACTACAATTTTTAGCTGTAAACTCAAATGTCTTCAGGGACTAGGCAGATTGACAAAAATGAATGAAGTTGATGAAATGTAAAACAAAAAGGAATGGTGGAGATTGTGGCATATGAGAGATCATTTGAATTGCTAAAAATGTGCAAGTTCTATTTTTTTTAAAATAAAAAACATCATGTAGGCCAAATTCTGCCCTCTGGTCACCAACTTTTGGCCTTTGGCCAAAGAAGCCTGGGGTGGGGAGTTTAAAATATGGTTGGTTCTTTTAATCCTCCAGTTCGACCCATTTTTGCCTTCATACCACTGACTTATAGAGACAAAGCCTGCAGGTGCATTTGCTTCTTGAGAAATCAGTAACAATAAATGGAGCAATTGTGGGGCAGACAAGGTGTCGTTTCCCTGAGACCTGGTCATCAGTTACAAAGCTAATAAGTACCAAGCAGCCTGGCTTGGGGGTGGGGCTCAGGCTTGCTCATCTAGTTCTCACGTGATCACATAAACAGGACTGCATGTGGTTTAATGTAAGCTAAAAAATCACCCAAGCAAGCACACAACCAAAGACTCTGCTAGTAGCTGGTGTGACATAGAAAAGCCTGGAGGTTGAGGTAGAAAGGGCACAGAATTCAAAATTTGCAGATGGCAGATCCTAACTCCAGTGGGCTGATGTAGGCGAAATTCTGGTTGTTCTTGAAAATGGAAGGTGATTGTTTGGTCTTGCAAGATGGTGGGCAACCTAAATTTATGACTCACTCATTATCATTAAGTTGGGAGACCACATAGCAGCATATCCAAATAAATCCGGGAAGGCAGGAACCAGTACTAATAGGCTCTTGGGTACAAGCTGTCAAAAGCCCCCACTACCTTAGGAAAGAGCAGGAGCCACGCTTCTTAAGTCAAAAGCGACTCTTTCTTGAGCAGTTATCAGCAGAGCCATGTTGAGGAAGCAGATGTAAGGAGGAGAAGGAGGTCTCCATCCCAGGAGGTCTGCAGGAGTCCCAGGAGGGCTGTAATTCAAGCCCTGAGACAGACTTGGGGGAGAAGCAATGCAGCTTCTCTGGCTCAGGGCAAACCTAAAGGCAAAGATGCAACTTCTGGGGTTGCCCGGGATGTAGTGAGAGGAAGACTGCAAGTGTGAGAACTCTGCTCTTAAGGAAGGGAGCGCCAGAGAAGAAAAGAGAAGGCAGAGGAGCACAGGAGCTTTGGCTGGAGAACATGAACACGACTAACTGCTGTGGACCTCTCACAATAGGCCAGGTACCACTTGAAGTGTTCTATGTGTATTAACACACATGGAGAAACATAGGTCCTACTGTTTTACAAATGAAGAAACAGAGGCACCTAGGAGGTAAGCACTTGACCAAGGGCTGGATAAAACCCTGAAGTTTGACCCCAGAGCCTGTGTTCTTAGCCGCTCCCCCCAGGGGGCCTCCTGGCACCAGTCCTGGGATTGCTACCTAGGGAAGTCTGCAAGATGGCTCCAAAGGACGGGGCCACCGGGAGGATGTGAGATCAGCACGAACAAAGCCCAAAGTCACACAGCCCAGGAGCACGGATGTTTGGGTGGGATGGTGTCCCTGGGAGACAGAAGTAAGCTGGCATCCCGGACAGGAGGAAGCAGTGATCCAAATGACCAGGCAGTATTTCCAGTTCGCTGGAAACTACTGTGCCCTGTGCAGTCATGGTAAATAACCCATTTAGTAGAGATGGAACCTTCAGAAAGGCTTAAAAGGCCAAGGGCCCTCCGAGAGGAAACCCACTGACACAGCATGCCTACTGGCAGATACCTGAGAGCAAGCAAGCTTCGTTGTCAGCACAGGAGGGAGAAGGGAAGGAGAGTGAGGATAATTGGGGAGGGGGAAAGGAAAGAAGTCCAGGCTGGGGAACTGTGGGGGAAACAATCTTGTTCTGTTTTATGATTTTGCTCAAAGCACTTGGCACATCTTAGAAGTAGAGGAGGAAGCTGAGGGCAGGAGACTCTCCAAGCTGACAGTATTCAGAGCAAGGACAGAAAGCTGGCCCCTGGGTAAAACGAAGACTGGAAGATAGTACCGGCAGAATCAGATTCGGTGCAGCTCAGTTACCGTCTTCCCCCTGCATCATATTGCACTGTGGGGCAACAGGCTCCCTCTCTCTCTCTCAGGGAGTTATTTCACTCCAGATTTTGACAAGCAGCTATGGCTTCTCTCTCACCCATCTGAGGTTCTTGAGAAAGGCAAAGAAGCCTGGGCAGGAGCTATACTGTGAAGCCATGAGGATGAGAGAAAAGCCACAAAGAGATCTTGAGTTGTGGGGAAAAGTGGCCGAGTTTCCAAAAAGTTTAAGAGAATGCTTGTTTTAAAGACGAAGGCTACCGGCCATTTTGCACACACGGGGGAATGGCATGACAATGCTAGGAGCAGCACCATGTACTTGCCAGTCGAAACGGCTTCTTCTCTTCTTTGACTTGGTAGAGTGTGATAGATGCAAAGCTGGCATCTATCCAGCTTCCCTTCCACCAGGTCTACCTGAATCCCCACAAGGTATCTTCCACCCAATGGACACTGCCAGCCCATGGGCAAACACATAATGAGCAAGAAACCCAGAACTCAGAGCTCCTAGTTACCCCTTGCCAGGGGCCATGCCTCACGGAGCACACCTTGCAGAAGGAAGCCAAAGAAATCCTGGTGAGTCCCCTTGCAAGTGCATACAGAAAAAGCAGAGAGTAGGGAAAGCCTTGAGACACGGCTCTTCTGTTCTCCAGGTGGGCAATTATCTTGGCTCATAGGAGCGGGCGGCAGATGATGTAAATGACTTCTGGTGTCAGACAATGGGGAGTGCTGGGGGCAGCTGGCCCTGGAGCTGCAGCTATACAGCAGTGCAAGCCCAGTGTTGCCAGATTTCTATGCATGCTCCCCTGATATCTAATGTTGGCAACTGATATTTTATAAAACACTGTGGGCCAAACAAAACATTTCTGCAGACCATATCTGGTCCACAGGCCTCCATTCAGCTACATTCTCTAAGTGTTTGTATCAGTCAGGATACAGTCATGCTACCATAACAAATAGCCCTCAAATCCCACTGGTCTAACATAGAAAAGTTTGCTTCTTGATCATGCTACACATCCAACATGGGTTGGTGGGAGTGAGGGTGGGAGGTTAGACTCGGCTGGGGGACTCTGCTCATCATAGAAATGCAGGAACCCAGGCTGATGGCACCTCATCTCAAGTCAGTCATTTCTGCAGGGGATTATAGAATGTGGCAAATCATGCATTGGTTCTTCAAGGTGTCACCTGGCATGCTTCCTTTCCACATATGTGCCATTGGCTACAGCAAATTGTGTGGCCACCTAATTTCAAGGGGAGTGATGAAGTGACTGAAAGGAGAACTGAAATATGGAAGAGCTGGAATATGAATTAAAATTCTTTTTAAAAGGCCCTCACCCTGTTACATTGGGTATAATTTATTCCTAAGGAAGACGTTACTTTTTAAAGTGTAGATACTTTACAGAGAGTCCTGGTAACTACAAATTCAGTTCTCCGTGCTTCCTTCCTCTTCAAACTCACCTATTCTTTACCAGTTAGACTGGTAAAGAGAAAGGACCTGGCTTAAATACAGGGTAAAAGGAAACCAGAAACACACTCGACGACCTTCTGTCCTGTGCACAGGAGCTTCGCTGTGGGACCTGGCTCAGTTCACCTTCCCTAGGGCCCCATCTGCCAGTAGGGAGAGCCCGTGCCCGCAGGCCCGGTCAGGGAGGCCTGCTCCTTGCGTCCTTCTCATCGACTTATTTCTGCACAAGCATGTGTGGGTCCAAGCTGCCTGTGAGCCTGGAGAATCATTCCTTGTGACTCCCCTACTTAAACAGGCTCCAATTAGACACCACTTAATGGCACCTCCAATTTGATGGTCTGTCCAAGATTCTACAATGCATGGGAATTCTCCCAGAGATTATTCCTCTTTTTCCCATCCTCAAAACAAGGACTGGGGGTGGGGGTGGGGGGATGCATGATTGAAAACTAGCCACCAAATGTTAAAAAATAAATTTGCAGTCGTGTTGCTTTGAAAACTTATTGCACAGCTGGGGGCATTTAAAGAACTTAATTAACAAGCTTTGGCCGCAATGTGCCCCCTCTTTGGGAGGGAAAAAAATCACAGTTAAGATTTGTCCAATTAAATTATAGAAGAGTTGGTGGATTCAAAGAGAGAGAAAGAGAGAGAGGTTGGGGGAATGCACTGCCAATTTACAAAGAAGATTTCTAGTTTGATGGGAGACCTATAGTCTGATTAATTTGGTTCTAAGCATTTCTGCTCAGTTCCACAAACTCATGGGCACTTAAGGGTTTTTAAACCAAATGTAATTATAGGTTTTGATAATGGGCTTGGTTAAATAAAGTCCCCTCTTTCTTAGAAAAACTGAGGATGGCATGTTCTGTTGTAGAGGCACTCCCTCGAACGCCACGTGTTTTTACCTCCATAAAAGGTATATTCTACCTTAGCCCAGAATCGGGGTTGCACTGGTGACGTGCATGGGCCCTAGGCACATTTGCCTCCTTGGTCCCCCCTGTCCACAAAAACATATTAAAAATTATAATTTGCTACAGCACTTGTATGAAGATGCTTATGATTCAGGCTGGTCTTATTATTATACATTCCCTCTGGCTATTATGTTCATTGTGTTTTCTTTTGATTTGAAGAGAAATTAAAACATTTTTGTGGATCCCTAAAAGTATGGTGGACTCTAGTAGATAAGTCAGCCCTGCTCAGAATTTCCCACTATGAGCCAAACCAGGACATTAGGGGGCCAAGCAAGAACAAGTTCAAAATAACAATGACGACGACACACTTCAAGACAATGCAATCCATATCAGCCTTCGCCAAGTGCTTGTCTTTAGAGCACACTAACCTCTCAGTCCCCCAGCCTATGCCCCCAGACACCAAAAAAAAATTGTTATTCTGACATCATTGGTCTGAAAGAATACCCAGTACAGTACGCACTCTTTTGGAATGACGAGTTTTCTGCCTTTTCCTAGGGGGATGCTCAGCCAAAGACAAAAATGCGTAAGGGCAGCAGAGAAAATTCATTTGTATAAGCTGGCCCCCCTACTGTGGAATTTTCAATTATATATATCTAATTATGGCTGTCAGTTGATGGATTCAGAAAAGACATTTTGGTCCCCCCCTCCTTTTTTTTGTCTTTTCGTCATCTCTTCTGTTAGAATGATTATAGCACACTTACACAACTAATTGCCTTACTGCTGATTAGTGATACAATTATGCAGACCCGGCTCCTTGTGTGAACAACCATCTGCAGAGAAAAAAAAAGTGACACTATTCAAAAACTATCCATAATTTAACCAATGTTATTCCAATGCACTGAGCCCAGACAATCGTCCAGCCTTCATATTTCATACCCACCCTGGCAAGAGGAGGTTGGGTTTTGTGTGCCCAATTCACCTCTTTAGACACACTGTGAATCAGAAAGAAAGAGGAGAGAAGAAAGTACTTCAAATGTCAGCCCATAGTGGGGAATTGAAGCGTGGTTAACGTCCATTCCTCCTTTGGGTAATTTTTCTTCAAATTTTATACCACTTGGCAATTTTTTGTTTCCTTTCAAAGTGCTGAGAAAGTGCAGATGTTTCAACTCCCCAAAGTGGGCTTGGATTTGCTGTTTTTGTGGCTTGCTCCCCCCAATTCTTTTCTCTTCTTTTCCCCCCGTAATGTTAAAAAAGAAAAGAAAAGAAGAAAGAGCAAAAAGAAGGGTTTTTAAAAGAATCCGAGGACGTAGGCTGACATATGACATTTCAATAAAGTGGGCCTTTTCTTCTCTACGGCGCAGTGGATGGGACACCAAACTGAGTCCTCAGGGGCCACCGGGAGGGAACAGGTGGGCTGGGCAGGACGCTGTCTGCCTGGAGGAGTAAACAAAGAAGGCAGCTTCGTCTTTCCCAACCTGCAAGAGCTACCCCGTCTGTGAGGAAAAGGGGAGCGTTAGAGGGACAGAAAGGTTCAAAACCATGAAGCAAATGCCAAAACCTCCTCTCGTTTTAAAAGGAGACCAGACGCCGTCAAGGCCTGAAAAGAAAAATTCTGAGGTCTCAGCGGGGCAAAGTTCTCCTCAGTTTAACTATTAATGCAAAATGACTTTCTAGAGCAGAGAAGATGCTAGGCCTTAAAGAGGGAACTTTAAGGGGAAACCCTAGGTGGGGGATGCACCTACCGCACAGGACGGCGCCCAGTGCCAAGAGCTTCATATGGAGAAGCCTGCCTCTCAGGCCCACACAGGGGCTTTCGGACAGGAGGGGTCAAATTCAAAGCACCACTCACCAAGCCTTGGCACCCCCAACCTGAGAAGTCACCCCTCCAGTCCCACATCAGGAATCGCCACGTCATCGCAGACCAAGGGCACTAGTCTGAACTCGCCCCGGACACCGGAGCCTGTGATGTGGGCACCTGGGCTCTTGCTTTCTTTTCATTCTCACTGCTCAAGGTTCTGCAGAAAGTTGAAGCATGATATTCAGGGAGTTTTTTAAGAAGAAATTTCTATCTCCTCGTCCCTCTAAACATCTAAGAAACAATGATAACTGGGTTTTGTTAGGCTGATCCTGGCATGTGCTCTGAAATATAAAAGATGAACTTACGGCCAACCAGTTTTATTGGTTGGGTATTTCATGATAAAATTAATATTACTAGCGAATATTTACTGAGTGCTCACAGTATGCCAGACTATTTTATGTGCATGATATTAATTACCTCATTTTGATCTTCCCAAAACCCTCCAAGGTAGATTCTTTGATTATCCCATTGTGTTGAGGAGGAGCCTTCTGATTAATGGATTTAAATAAACTGAGCCAGGATACACAGCTAATTCCCGGTAGAACAATGATTTGAACAGAAGCTCAGCTATCTTCAAAGTCTGAACTTTTCACCACTAAGCACTACCCATATCTCCTCAAGGCCTTAAAGTGTCATAGGAAAGACATAG
>PVKH010045583.1:0-10487 GCA_004027955.1 Chaetophractus vellerosus
CGACGAGCTGGGAAATTCTCTCTGAATGTTGAAATCAGTTCCCTTTTATAAGCAGTCAACTGAATGGATAACAGCGTCATCCATTCTTCATCCAATCTTGCTGATTGATGCAGATGCAATTAGCCCCAGGCTTGCTGGACCCAACAGCTGGGCACAATTACCTGGCCGAGTTGACACATTAGCCTAGCCATCACAAATGTGCTTACTTCTTTATTCACAATAAAAACTTTTTCATATCACATTATATCATTTTTCATTTATATCTGGTAAATTACTTCATACAAATGTGGATTTTTATTCATATTTTGACAAGAAAATGAGAATATTTCCATCAGCTATGACAGAATCACCTGCAGGAGAGGTTTCAAAATGTTACTCTGGCACTTAATCTTGTTTGAATGTCAATAAAAAACACTTTCACTCATGTAGGTGCCTTGTTTTTCTTTATTATCCATATAATTATCAAAAGTGCATGACTGTAGGTGGGTTACAATTCAGCCTTGCCACAGTCCTTGATAAAATGGACACAGATTGGAACTGCATTTAATCTAAAATAATCTGGAAGAAAACTGATTGCTTCAGAGTACTAAGTCTTTGAATCCATATGTATGGTACATGTCACATATACTGAGATATTCTATAAATTCTCTAAGTAATATTTTAATTAATGATACAGTGTTTTATAAATCATTTAAAACCATCCTTTAGTCAGAAAAATTCCTATATCTTATATTTTAATGTGTTGTAAATGATTCTTGTATTTCATTTTACATTTGTTAATTGCTAGTGTATAGAAATAAAATCTAATTTTAGTTTTATTTTGTACACTCTGACATCCTAAATTACTAATTCATTCTAAAGTTTTAAATAAATGTAACAGTGGTTTTTACATACCCAACAATATCCTCCAAAATACATACAGTTTTCTTTTCTTTTATCAACATTTATGCTTTTTTCTCTGCTTTATCATGAGAGAGCCCCTGGGAGAGAAGAGTCATTTTCCTGATAGTTTGCAGCTGAGCCCTATGCAACCCTACAGTGGAGTTATGGAGAAGCTGGGCCCATGGAGCCTTAAGAGGAAAGAGAAAGGCTGAACCTTTGCAGATAAAGTCCACCATCTTGCTTCAACATATGGCAACAAACTTTGGTGAAAAATGTAACCTTGAGTTGGATTCTTTAGGGCCTTGTAACTGTAAGCTTCTACTCCAAATAAATTCTCTTTATAAAAGCATCACATTTCTGGTACTTTGCATCAGTATCCCTTTACCTGACTAAAACAGAATTTGGTATCAGGAGAGTGGAGTACACTCTGATGCAATTACCAAAAAAGCTGGAACAGTTTTATAAATGGGTAAGGGGTATTTTTTTTTTTTGAAAAATTGTGAGATGTTTGATGGAAAAGGCCTAGATTTCTTTTAAAAGACTGTTGGTAGGAATATGGATGACAAAGAGAATTTGTTGAGGCCTTAGAAGAAGTAAAAGATGAAACTATTTTTGGAAACTGGAGGAAAGGCAACTGTGGTTTAAAGTCACAGAGAACTTAGGAAGATTGACTCCTGATGTTGTATGGAAGGCAGAATTTGAAAATTATGAGTTTGGACAATTAGCCAAAGAGATTTCCAAATTAAATGTGGAAAATGCAGCCTGGCTTTTCCTTGCAGCTTATAGTAGATGTTAAAGGAAAGAGATAAGCTGATAACAGAATTGTTTGGCACAAAGAAACCAGAAACCAATTCTGGAATTTCCAAGCCTCTTGAAAACAAGCCCCCAGACAATAGTGCCCCATTTGAGGGATTAATTACATTTGGAACTTGTAAGTCAGAATTGAAAATGCAGTTATCCAGGAAAGACTTTTGGAAAGTCTTTCTGTCTGATGTAACCCCTGTTTCCTGCGTGCTAAACCAATAAGCTTTTTGAGAGAGCTATATGAACAAAATCACTGAAAGCCTGGACTAAAAAAACCATGGAGGGAAGACATGGAAGGGAAAACAGCTGTAAGGGGAAAATCATGGAAGCTGAGCTGTGGAATTGAGAAATCTCCTTGGGCCAAGAGAGGAACTTCACCTATGTGTACAGAGAGGGTGATGATGCCCCAGCAGTTGAAGAGGGTAGATGTTCCAGCTCACTGTTCAGGGAGAATTTTCCCACCCCAGGATACAGAGAGGGTGGAGCACATTCCCCAAGGGTTGGGGAGAGTGAGTTTAATGTCTCATAGGTCTTAGAGGGTTAGGCCTGTCCCCCATAGATTAGGGAAGGCCAGGTGACCAACTCATGCTCTGAGAGGGTTGGGCTTGTACTTCAGAGTTTAGGGAGAATGTTGCCTCCACATCACTCTACTATGGGGCTTAAGACTGTACCCTAAAGTTTGAGGAAGGTGTGGCCATCACCCCAATGTTTTTGGACAGAGACGTCTGGAGCTTAGTCACCATCCAGATGCTTGATGAGTGTGGAACCAAGAAAATGGCTGTTGGGCAAGCCTGTGAAAATGGTGAGCCCCCATGAGGCCCAAAGGATGAGAAGAAACCATCATCTTAAGAATGAATCTCAGTCTTTGAAATCTAATGAAGTATGCCCCACAGGTTTTCAGAATTCTAGGGGATTAGTGACTCACGTTTCCCTCCCAAATTCTCCTTATGATAATGCAAGTGTTTATCCTTATCTGTCTCTTTGTATATTGGAAGCAAATATATTAATTGTAAGTTTCACAGTTCTACAGCCAGAGGGGACAAACTGTATTTCAATAACAGAGTCACTGTGATGTGATTTTGTATTTAGCATTGTTATTTATTTAAGGTTTTTTTTCTTTGAATATTGTAATGTCTTTTCTGGAATTCAGAGGGTGGAGTGTAGTAGTTTGATATTATTTATGAATTCTAAAAAAGATATTTGATTATGCTTTAAACTGGTCTGTACCTCTGGACAAGAAACCGTTTGATTTTATTAGATTCAGCCAAGATGGCTTTGATTAAACTATGTTAAGACTAGGGCTTTGATTTGACCACATCATTAGGGTGAGTCAGTATGATTCCCTTTGTGGGTTACAAAAACAGACATTCAATCAAGGAGACACACAGAAGTAGATACACAGAAAAATACAGAGGAAGAGAGCCAACTTCATAGACAATGCAGAGGCCCCAGGAAGAGAGATGAGCCATTTACCTGATAGTTTACAACTCTCTTGTGAAGAGAACAGAGCAGTTGAGCCCAGAAAGAAATGAGCCCTGGGAAGAGAGACAAGCCCTATGCCAGCCTGTTACTGAGATTGGAAGAAGCTTGACCTAAAGAGCCTTATGAGGGAAGAGGAAGAGGAAGGCTGAACCCTTGCAGAGGTTGTCTGCCATCTTGCTTTAACAGTGGCAACAAAGTTTGGTAAGGAAGTAATCTTGAGTTGGACTGCTTAGGGCCTTGTAACTGTAAGGGTATTTACCTCATATGAATACCCTTTATAAAAGCCAACAGATTTCTGGTACTTTGCATCAATGCCCCTTTGGCTAACTAATACACCTCTCATTTCTTCTAAGGCCATAAGAATGGATGAAAGCTTTCCCACATAGATTACATTGGGTTTATCTCCAACATGAATCCTCTCATATTGTTTAAGGCCAGATCAGCTGGTGATGAGTTTCCTATATAGATGGCATTTATATGGTTTCTCTCCAGTGTGAGTTTTCTTGTGTTTTCTAAAATAAGAACGTTTACTGAAGAGTTGCCCTCATATATGACAGTCAAAGTTTCAAGTGTTGTTTCCATTGTATTGTTTATGGATAGCGGTTTGAATAAAGGTTTTACTCTTAAGATGATATTCATATTTTTTACTTCTAGTGTGAATTGGTTTAGAGTTAATAGAAGATGAGTGGTCAATGATGGCTATTCAAAAGGGTTTGCTGAAATAGGGATTCCTTCCCTTTTGAATTGACATATGTTGAAGGACATCTTCTTGTAAATCTCTATACATATAGGAATTCTTTGGAACATGAGTTCCCAATGAGATAATGCTAAATGCTCTTTCCTGGAAATAGGTCATTTGACTATCATTTTTTAAATGCCGCTTTCCCTGCCTGAACTCTGGTTTTTATAAATCCTATTACTTCTCTCCAAAGTTCCTCTCCTTGCTCCTACTGAGAACCTATATCTAATTTGGAGGCTTGATATCCTGTTGTTTTTACTACAGTAGTCTAACTCATTAGGACTCTCCCCAATGAGACCAGATGACTTAATATCCCCAGCATTACATCTCTGAATAGCTTTCTTTGGGATGTGTCCAGGAGGGCCCACTGTACCTGGGTAAGTTCTATAATTACGTCGTTCAAGTTCACTAACCCCAGTGGGTGTATTGTCATTAATGCATATGACAGCTGTCTGCCTCTGAATTTCTAGAACAACCAGAAAAGAAGTAGTTGAGCAAATGTGGATAGAGCCCAAGTTGTCCCAGAGCCATTGTTAGCTCCTCTGTGGGTCCCATGGGAATGAAATGTTTCCTCCCTCTGGACTGATTTTGAATTTAAAAAGGAGTTAATTCATCTTTATAAAAAAGATAGGCACTGCATATTTAAGCTGATTTTACCTGATATAGCAGTGTTAATTATATAAGTGAGATAGCGGAATTGCTATAAGGCCAAATACTTTTAAACACAGCCTTTTTAACTTGCTTCTTAATCACATTTTGTCTTTCATAGACATATCACTGAAGTGAATTTCCAACTTTATATGTAATCAAGTAAATAAAAATTAAAATCTCAGTGCAATACCATGACTCACTTACAGAACAACTAAAATGAGGATAATTAGAGTTAAATATTGTTGAGTATATGGAAAAAGCTGTAAAAATCACACATTGTTTGTACAGGTAAAAATTATCAACCCTATTTGGAAAAGTATATGGAATTATCTTCTATAGCAGAACATATATATGACATAGAAAAATTTAAAAATTGGATTTCTAGTTTTTTTCAAGACTGTGAGTGAATATCCACCAAAGGCATATACAAAAATATTCACAGTAACATTATTTACAGTAAAATAAATCTTCAAACTACTCAAGTTTAAGTTTCTATCAACACATTACATAATATTTGAGGATTTTTTTGCATTTCTTTAATAATATTTTAGACTTTGCAGGCTATAAAACCCATGTCACAAGAACTTAAATTTGCCCATGCATCACAACAGCCAGAGTCAATATACAAATGAGTGGATGCGAATGTGTTCCAAAAAAGTTTTACAGGACACATTTTAAATCACTGCTCTAGATTATGTAAATGGTATATTGGACTACTACACAGCAGTGAGAATGAAGAATGACCATAACAAAAACATGGAGGAATATCATTCACATATGCTTTAGTGAAAGAATATACAGACATAATTGTTTACAAACAGTATGTTTTCACTTCCACTTGGTGAAAAATATACAAACTAATCTCTTATATTAGACATCAGTTTTTGCTGCTGTAGTGATTTGGACATGCTTAGTAATGTCCTGTCTTATGCTATGGGTTCTGGGTAGATCAATATTTTCATTTGTGAAAAATCACTAGATGAATACTAATCATATGGTTATTTTGTAAAAGGTTTCCAGAAACAAAGGCTGTTTACTACCAAATTGTAAGCAATTGTTGGATTCCATTATTTTATCAATCTCTAGTAGTTTTTTATATACAGTAAGTATTCAAATATATTTGTGTGGATAGAGGCCAGAAAATTATGTTCTCAGAGTCAATCCATTCCTGTGGTCGTAAACCTATTGTAAGTGGGACCTTTTGATTAGGTTACTTTTGTTAAGGGCCTTTTCATTAGGTTACTTTAGTAAGGTATGGCCCAAGATATTTCTTAATTCTCTTGCTAGAGTCCTTCATACACAGATAAATACAGAGAGACAGCCACTGAAGCCAGGTGAAGGCAGCAAAACCCAGAAGGAAAGGGAAAGACCAGTAGACACTGCTATATACATTGTCATGTGTCTAGGATTGCCAACAGCCAGGCTTTGGGGAGAAAGGATTGCTTGATGATGCCTTGATTTGGTCATTTTCATGGCCTCAGAACTGTAAACTTGTAAACGAATAAATCCCTATTGTAAAAGCCAACCAATTTCTGGCATATTGCATTTTCACTACCTCGCAAATTAATACACTTTGCAAGTTTAATGTAGAGTAAAACTTTCATAGAATGTCAAGCAATAATTATTTTTACTCTTTCTGTTACTCAAAATGTGTTCTCTCTCTTGTACCAAAAATACCTTTATCAACACATGAGCATTTTTAGTCATTCATTATTGGTAGTGACACTAAACGCAATTTGTTACTATTAATAGTATCATTCAGTGAGCTCCCTTTCTAACAGCCCAAGCTTCAGTTTCTGAAGAAGGAGGTCTTGTATGTAGACAGTTAACTACACAGTATTATTTTAGTGGGAGCAGGGTCACATGGAGAGCCTTAAACCTAGATGTTTCTCATGTGCTTTCCTCTCATGCCTAAATTATGCCTCAAGGCGTTGATTTCAATTATAAGAGTGTCATTCTGACGTAAAACCCAAATCCCTTTGGAAGGCCAATTATGATATCCAATCTGTAATATGATGTAGCTATGGAAATTCATGTTTTAATGGGAAGGGCTGGAGAGAAGTTGGACTACATAATCTGTAGAAGCAATTGTATTTAGGAAGCTAAATCTAGATCCTGCCTAAAAAGAATTCACTCTTAAGGGATTTGACATCCTTGAAGGAGGGTAAGTACCTAAAGGAAAAAAGAGATTGGAGAAGAATCAGAAGAAGTTAAACAAAGACATGACCACCTCCTCCAAATATGCATTAGGTAAGTAATGCAAACAAAGCTCTTGGGTAATACAAATCCATCACCTTCTGGTGGAAATTTTTAAGTTATTCAGGTGGTCTAAGCTTTCCCTCAACATTATTTCCCACAGGAATAAATTTCATATTTAATAAAGGGATCGTTGCATAAAGAATGTTAATGAAATATCAAAAGGCATTAAATTGTCAACTAAATCACTTCTCTCAAAATTAAAAATAGTAATGTAATTATACAGTATTTGTCCTTTTGTGTCTGGCTTGCTTCGTTACTATGAAACAAATACATTGTGTAACATATTGTATGATTTTAAAAAAAATGTATATGTATCCAGTACATTTAGTTGAGAAACGTATGTTTTTATTCAACTGTGTTTTCTTTTAGTCTTTTGTTTATATTTTCCATTATTAAATGTACAAAAAAGTTAAAAAACTTAAAAATATACTAGTTTTACTGATTTTAGTGGGACAAGTCTCCTAACTTTATAGAAAGCGAAGTACATTACAAATTATGTTCCTCTTTACTCCTAAGTGGGGATTTAAAAGAAACAGGAAAAGATATTTACCTTTGGTGGGCATAAATACACACCATTCTTAATACATCTTTTTTTTTTTTTAGTACACAGAAATTTTGCATTGTCTGCGTTAGTGACAATACACTCAACTGTATTAAGGCATAGAATTCACATCAAGTGTGCTTGACTTTTGTACATTATTTTGAAATATAAATCTAGAATCGAAGTTTAATGAACACATAGCAATCTGTGCTTGTTGATAAATGAAAATGATTCACACATTGTAAAATACCACTCCAAACCTGAAAAATACAGAAAACTTCCTCCAAGGCTACCACTTTGCACATTCAGGGGACACCATTTTCCATACTTTCTATTTGCTCCTTGGGATTGTGCAATATTGTGGATGTCCACCTCACTTACTCTTCATGTAACAACTTTTTTATGTTTTAGTGTTCAGCTGAAATAAATAAAACAATCTACCTTCAATATGACCACTCTCCTCTTTGCTTTTCCCTGCCTTTGATCACCTACATTGGAACCCTGAATTGGTTTAGATGTGCTACTTGGATAACTTTTTGGTTCACTTAAAAACCTAAAATCTGTGGCACACTAATTGATTTTCCAAACAATAATTTAATGTAAACTCATAATAGATTTCCATTAGAATAACCAAAAGAATTACTTTTTAAAGAGGGGTTTATATTCAGGAATTTATTGAAAGAAAGTTCTTTGCAGTCCTCAAAAATTTTAAGTCTTGGGGCCGGCTGTAGCTCAATTGGTAGGGCGCTGGTTTACCACATGGGAGGCCCCTGGTTCGGTTCCCGGGGGCCTCCTCAAGCAGGCAGACCGCCTTGAGAAGGCAAGCTGCTGTGGGCAGGGCATGGCCCCACGAGCAGGGCAAGCCCCTGTGAACAGGGCAAGCTGCCTGCGAGCAGACACAGAAGAACGCAAAAATGAACACAGCAAGAACAAGCGGGGGGCGGGTATATAATAAATTTAAAAAAAATTTAAGTCTGTAAGATTCTGGATGTTGCCAACTACATCTGTGTAATGAAGTTCTTAATAAAAATTTTAGATATATGAAGTAATAAAGAAATACAGGAAATATAGTTCAACGATCTATTAAATAATATTTAAAACATAGCGTTTTTTTGAACTCCAAAATGGTCTTTATTTAAAATCACATAATTTTGTCCCTTAAGCCCATTTCTAAGGATTTATTGTAAAGGAAAACCTGGAAAAGATAAGTTTTATATGTATAATTTAATTCATTGGACTTGTTCATAATATGAAGAATTATATAACCAATAGTATGGGTGAAATAAATTAAGAAGTATCAATAGAAAGAACACAATGCCTCTATTTATAATATTTCATATATAATTGTGGTTTTTATTTCCACATATTGATTAAAATTTAAAATCTGAATGTACATACACCAAAACATGGTTATCTCTAGGAAGTGTGATTAAAGTTATATTTTTCTATCACTGTAAAAACAAACTTATGTTGTATCAATTTATTTAATGGGAGTGTGTATTCATGTATGTGGGGGGAGTTAGCCCATTTTTAATAATGGTTCAGCCAGTGCGTACATTCAGAGAAGCCCTGAACATGCCAGCAGGGATGTTATTCATCCTGAATGGAAATTTGAGGGATAAAGGAAATCAGAAGGAAAAGAAGCAATTGTACCCACCCTGTGGCCATTGTTATGGGCAGGTAGCTATGCTACCAAAGCCCAATTAAAAGCAGAAGATGAAGTGAAGAGATTAGAAGAGGCTTTAGATCTAGATAAGTATTTTAGGTTAGCATGTTCCAAAACCACTGATGTATTAGCAAAAAAGGTGCAAACCCTAGAAGGACAATTAGAAATAATGCACATAAAGATGAGAAAATGCATGCACTAAGGATGCCCTGGAAGGAGGTCTGAGTGGTTATCCAGAAGCAAGTCTGGGATCTGAATTTTTGGGATCCCTGGGGAGTGCAGAGAAAGGATTATGGGAGGAGGAAATTGAAATTGAAGACTAGCCTAAACAAGCAAGGCCATTAAGAACTACAAAAATGAAAGCAACCAAGGATCCTGATGACCGTTGAGAATATATCTCTGCTCAGAAGGAAACAGTAATGAGGGATTACACTCCTGCAGAATTAGTAGAATTAACAGAAAAAGGCTCAACAATAGGGCTGAGGGAGCCTGGCAGCTTGGTTGAAGATTACACAAAGTAGGGGGAGACGGTATTATACTTTCAGGAGTAGAAAAAGCAAAAATGGCTAGCAAAACCAAAAAACCCTCTCTTCATCACCATATTTACCAGGCACGGGAAAGACCAGATGATATCCTGAATGTATTGGTTTGATGCACTTTAACTGCAAAATTGACCTGGCCCAATGAAGGGAATATGCTGTTCACAATGGGCATATGGTCATCGGTGGAAGAATTACAGTATATAGTCAGAGAATTAGGAATGAAGCATGCAGCATATGCTGAACACATTTGTGGACCTGATGACGAACTGTTTATGGTTGGTATGAAGGATAAAATCCTCCAAGCTGCACTTCCATCTTGGTATGGGACATTAGTAGCTATTCTCAGTATACTAGTCAGTCAGCCTATTCAGAGGCAATAGAAGACTTGTATAAGACAGAAAGAATATGGTCGAAAGGGACAAGGAAAGTAACCAAAGAGACCTCAAAAGGGAAGGTGGAGGAGGCCTGTAATTGTAACCCATAAATAATTATGCTGATTTAATTGCTACAGGCACCCCAATAGAAAAAATAGGTAAACAACTTAATGCTATAATAATAGGACCCTGGCAAAAATCCTACTAATTTTGCAAAAGCTGCCTAAGGAGAAAAGATATCAGCCACCATCTACATCTAAATCTGTGCCAATGGCTTTCACTCTCACAGAACCCCTCAAGGAAAGTAAGTCTGGTATAAGGGGTTAGATACACCCTACTCTTGAAGACTAGGTCTGGGGACACAGTTGCCTGCAAATACGAGTTGCAGTAGGTGATCAGAGGCCTCACATAGAGCTAATTGTCCATTGGTCTCCAACAAACCATTCACACAATTTAGCTCATATTGAGAAGAGTGTACACTCATCTTTGGGAATCCCTGGAGATTTAATGGTCCCTTGAAGATGATAGATGAGTTTGGTGGAAAATC
>PVKH010045584.1:0-10485 GCA_004027955.1 Chaetophractus vellerosus
AAGGACGAGCTGGGAAATTCTCTCTGAATGTTGAAATCAGTTCCCTTTTATAAGCAGTCAACTGAATGGATAACAGCGTCATCCATTCTTCATCCAATCTTGCTGATTGATGCAGATGCAATTAGCCCCAGGCTTGCTGGACCCAACAGCTGGGCACAATTACCTGGCCGAGTTGACACATTAGCCTAGCCATCACACTGCCTTTGAGGGACTTAAAATCTTTAGATAACATAAATTACCTAAGCAGCTATGGACAAAGTATTATACTGGGTTCTAGGGGGCAAAGAAACAGAAATTTAGAGAAATCTTCCCACTTGGTAGGAGAAGTGACTGGTAATTGCAATTCAGAGTGAGAAGCAACTATATGGAAGCCTGAGGTCAGGAAATGTATGTGTCCTTTGAATTGAAGGTTTGGATTTTATCTTAAAATAAACCAATCATGGCTCTGTGGTTTACTATCCCAGTCCCTTGAACAAGGGGCAGTTGTCCTTATGTTTAAAATAGTGATCACAACATTCAGCTTGTTGTGAGGATGATGTGAAAATGTATGTAAAGCACTTAGAGGCAAGTCGCGTGCAAACAGGGCAAGCCGCCCGCAAGCAGGCAAGGCCACCGCGTGGTGAGCTGACTCGGTGGGTCGCCACAACAGGGGGAGACAAGCAGACACAGAAGAACGCAAAAATGAACACAGCAAGAACAAGCAGAAAGGAGGGGATATGTAACAAAAAAAAAAGCACTTAGAAATGGACCTGCCTTATAATAAAGATTTCAATATATGGTAGTTAGTATTTTATTAGAAGGTGAACTAGAAGAGAGAAGCAAAACGTTTTGAGACAGAGACAAAGGATGGTAACCATCAAAACAGATTATACAGAAAGTAAATTACTTTTTAATCAGTATCACATATCTTGATAGTTTTTAAATTAAAACATATATCCACTTTTTATTCTCCTTTACCTAAAAAGTCCTAATGTAGGAATTTTTAGTGGGTTTGGTAATATTATTCTGTTTCTTGTACAAGTTTAGAATAAACTGAAAGACAGACATGAAAGTTGGAATGGTGGAGATTAAAATATCACCTCTCAAATTGGTGTTGCTAAGAAATGTACCAACAATGGGATCCCTAACATTGCATCCCAGAATTAGCCTTATCTTCCCAGATCACAGACAAAGCTGGATATTTACAGCCTAAAGGAGTAAAAGACCTGCTGCCTGAAAAAGATTAAGCATATTTTTCTTCATTTTCTTCATTAACAAGGAGACCTTGGTCATGTTATTTAGCCAATCTGTGCTCATTTATGTTTCTTTCTGAACACTGGAAAAAGAATTGAGTTTGCTTTTAGGATTAATGTGCCTGGGCAGATCTTTTAGAATAAGGCTTCCATAATTTGTTAGGCTGCCTTTTGTCTGTTATTTTATTTTTTGAAGTTGAAATAAAGTTTACTTTTTAAAAAACTCAAATAAATAAAAGTTCTCTGAGATCCTTGATAATTTTAAATAGTATAAAGAGACCTAAAGACCAAAGAGATTGAGATCCACTACATAATACTATACTCCCTCCACACAGAACCTAAACTATTGGAGAATGTGTTCACACTAACACCTAATATAGGTGCTTTTCATAGTAGATGGTAGGTACTTGTGCATAGATGGGTTAGTAAATATATAAAGTTGCAATGCTTTAAAACTGCAACCATCCCAGGTTTCTCTTACTGCAGAATAAGGGAAATGGAGTTTAGCTTCTACATTTACCTTGAGGATTCAGATTCTTCCAAGGATTTGGTTTGTCTATTTGTCACTTTGCCCCATGGAGAGTAATTTATGTTGTTTTTACTTCCACCCCACCCCTACCCCCAAGTCCTTTAGAAGTTGCTTCTAAGCTGTACCACAAAGAAAGTGTGAGTTCTGCTGTAATATTTAGGCAGGGGGCCACCTAGAACAGGGTTCAGCAAACTTTTTCTGCAATGACTCAAATGATAAATAGTTTAGGCTTTGCAGGCTGGGGCATACAGTATCTGTCCCAACGACTAAACTTTGCCTCTGTAGCAAGAATACAGCCATAGGCAATTCATAAACAAATAAACATGGATGGGTGACAAAGTTTATTTACAAAAGAAGGCAGTGGGAGAGACTTGGCCTATGGGCTATTGTTTGCTGACCTCTGCTCTAGAGGGACTACAAGAGTATCTTTGAAGCAAAGAAACAATTCACAGACAGGTGTCATATACAGAGCCTTCAGCTATGAGTACAAAATTCTGACATGTTACACCCTTAATGTAAATCCAAGGAAATTTAATCATGTCCCTTAAGGAAGTGTTTCCCAGAAAGAAATGAGGTTCACCATAGCTGATGTGAGCCACCTGGGCAGGAACCCTGTGAGAGCACCAGGGCCTTTGCTGATAGGAGTTTCCATAGCAAGTCATACTAGTAGACTTAGATTGCAGAATAAGTAAACCTTTACTTCTTTGCCCCTTACAAGATGTAACACACACAAAAGGGGTATGGAGTTATACCTCCACTCTGCTCAATATTTCCACACTCAAGGGGAAGTATAAACATGATTGACCTAAACTTCTTCATGAGAAGAGGATTTCTCTTTATTAGGAAACATGATAGGGTTGGAGGACAAGAAACTGTGCATAGAAACTTAAGCTCTCCCATACTCAAGTCAAACCAATGATTCTCAATCAGGGATCCTGGACCTATACGGACTGGCAACGTCATCGTGGGGGCTTTCGGCTATTTCCAATCTCTTCGTAACTTTTTCTTTTGGTAAAATATCAAACATACAAAAATAGTTATAAGGAACTCCTTTGTGCCCTTTACCCAGATTCACCAATGGTTTACATTTCGTCTCATTTTCTTTATTATTCTGAACCATTTTAGAGTAAATTGAAGATATAAGGTACCCTTTCTCCTGTATACTTCAGTATATATTATCATAATCGGGAGATTTAACATTGATACAATACTATCACTTAATCTATAGTACATATACAAATTTCAATGGTTGTTTCATTAATATCCTTTTTTTTTTTAAGATTTATTTATTTTATTACATATCTCCCCTCCCCCCCCATTGCGGCGACGCGCCGAGACTGGTCACTGCGCAGGCGCGGCTTTCCCCGCTTGTGGGCGGCTTCTGCTTCCATTCACGGCCGGCTTTCAGTTCGCGGGTGGCTGGCTGTGCTCCATTCGCGGGCGACCTGCCCTGCCCGTGGCGGCTTTTGCCTTGTCCGTGGCAGCTTTTTGCCCTGCCCACGGCGGCTCTGGCCCGCCCATGGTGGCTTGCCATTCTCAAGGCGGTCTGCCCGCTAGGAGAGGTCCCCGGGAACCGAACCCGGGGCCTCCCATGTGGTATGCCGGCGCCCTATCCACTGGGCTATCCAGCCGGCCCTCATTAATATCCTTTACAATTTTTTTTTCTAGTTCTGAATCTGATACAGGATTACACATTGCATTTATTGACTCTTTTAATCTGGGTAAATTCTCCAATCTTTATATTTTTCAACTGAAGGACCAGTTATTTTTGTCCAATGTCTCTCAATTTGAGTTTGTCTAATGTTTCCTCATGATTAGATTCAGGTTAGGCCTTTTGGGCAGAAATAATGAGAAATGATGTGTCCTCCTCCATGTATCACACTGGAAGGCACATGAAATTGGATTGTTTCAATTTTGGAGCTATGAAGTAAATAATTTTTTTAATAATTAAAAAGTAATTTGAAGAAAGAATTATTCTGTTCCTCATGAAACATTCCCTCGCTAGTTTAGCACCCATTGATGAATTCTAACTCCATCATTCTTTCTATATTTATTAATTGGCATTCTAAAGTAAGAGCTTTCCCTTCTCTCCCTTTTATTTATTCAAATTTTTATCAGTATAGACACACGTATTCTTATTTTATTTAATGTGCTGTAATATTATTAGTAGTATTTATTTTAATACCCAAATTGTTCCAGATTTGGTCAATGGTTTCCCTTCAAGATGGGTTATGTGTTCTTTTGCTATACCTCCACAATTCTGTGAGCATTTCCCTACTTTCTGGCACACACATGTTCCAGGCTTATCTTGCATTTTTTCCTGTCCCAGCGCTGAAATCAGACATTTCTCTAAGGACTCCTGGTTCCTATCCATTGCGAATCATACTTAAGCTGAAAGAATATATCACCAGCAGACCAACACTACAAGAAATATTAAAGGAATCATCCATGCAGAAGAAAAATGATACCAAATGGAAATATAAATCTATACAAGGGAATGGAGAGCACCAGAAATCATAACTACACATTATCATTTAAAGATACTTAAAAGATAACTGATTGTTGAAAGAAAAATAATAACAATGTCATATGGGGATTATAACATATGAAGAAGTAAAATGCATGAGAACAACAGCAATAGCAGAGGCCAAAAGGGAAGAAATGAAAATATACTATTGGAAGTTTACTGTAAGGTTACTGGGTCCCTTTTCTTTCTTAAAAAATATGTTTTCTCTTTGTTCATCAGATTGGATAATTTCTATTGATCTCTTTTCAAGTTCACTAAACTTTCTTTCTGCCATCTCAATCTACTGCTAAGGCCATCCAGTTTGGGATGTTTTTTGTTTTTTTTTTCATTAAAAATATTGCATTTTTAAGTTCTAGAATATCCATTTGATTTTTTATGGTTGTCATTTTTGTGTTAGAATTAGTAGAAAAGGACTGTGAAGTAGCTATAAATATTTCAAGGATGTAAAGGAAAATATGGTCATAATGATACTAATTCTAATGCCTGGCTCAGCTCATGGTATGTTCCCACTGACTGCTATTTTTCTTCATCATGGGTCACTTTTTTTTACTTTTAAGTGAAATTTTATGAATTCTACTGAATGTATGTAATACATTTAGTTATGATCTACTAATTGGACACTTATCTATCTTCCAATATTAATTCAACAAATACTTATTAAATGTCAACTCTGTGTCAGCCACTTCTGTAGACACTGGGGGTGTAATAGTGCCTGAGATAAAACCCAGTCTTGTATATTTGAGGGCCTTTATATTCCATTTTAATTTCAGAAATAAATAACTGCTATTAAAAAAAAAACTCATTAGTAGACTAAAGAGTCATCAGATCTGTTATGGAACTACTTTACTTTGGGTACCCACAAGGCCTACTGTGGGTAGGTGGTTGTCTTAGTTTGCTAAAGGCTGCCAATGCAAAATACAAGAAATGGGCTGGCTTTTACAATAGGGATTTTTTAGGGTAGACGCTTACAGTTCCAAGGCTGCAAAAATGTCCAAATCAAGGCATCATCAAGAGAAGCTGTCTCACCAAGTGCAGCTGTGGGCAATCAGGCATTTGATGGCATCACCTTAAGTGTCTTTCTTTCAGAGCTCAGCTGTGGGTGATCAGGCTCATGGCTCATCTCTCTCTGGGCCTCATCTCTTCAACCTGGAAGAGGGGGGGATATGTTAGAATTCTCTGTATGGGTTTTGTATTCTTTTTTAACTGTCCTGTGAGTTTGAAATTATTTCAAAATTAAAAGTTAAAAAAAAAGAGTCTCAAGCAAGGGGGAAATTATATGCTTGCTTTGTTTAAAAGACAGAGAAAATAAATTATTTACAGACTGCAGTTTGATTGGAAAAAGTTATATTTTTAGTGTTGGTATTCATGAGGGCTGATATAAATTAAAGAGGTTGTTGGTGATGAATATTTGTGGACTACTATTATAGAATGCAAGAAGACGTTGCCTGGAGATATGGGGTTACGTAATGTATAAAATCCAGAAAGCATCTGGTATGGACAGGATGCTGCCTCATATTTTTTATAGAAGCCTCCTTTCTGCCATAGAAAATCCCACATGGTTTTACTCACAGAGCATATGGCAACAAATTCTCCACAGCATATGATTCAAGGGTCATTACTTTGGCTAATATCAGGGTCACACCTAGTACAATGAAGGCAAATTCCTGAAATACCTAATTAGGATCAAAATAATATTTTTGATAGCATTGTATGATAGTATAATTCTGTTTCAAAATTTTGAAGGAAGGAGCATAATGGTGGAAGATAAATGTGAAAAGAGAAAATAATCTATACCTAGTATATCTTAACCTAAAAATAATCTCAACTTCCATTCACTCCTAGAAAAAAAAATCTCAGATTTTCCCCCTTTGCTTTATATGGTAGCAAGATTCTGTTTAAAAATATAAATTCTACTTTTGCAAAAATACTGACAAATTGCAGGAGATTATTTTTAGGTTAGCTGATTCCATAATAAATTTCTTTCCTTGTTTTTACTTTATGATAAGTTTTCAAGTTCAAGCTCCATAGATATAAATGCATTTTCCTCATCTGTTAAATGTAAAGAATTCATTTTGAATGTTGATATGTTATTACAACAATTCTATGAGTATGTTCCACCATGTATAGTAACAAGATATTCTTCCAAATCCCTTGATCTTATATAGTAAGGATGACATGGGTTTTTCCATGTCTGTGGTGGTATTAAGATGTCAGTCTGCATCAAATGCTATTTTAAATTTCTAGTATCCATTTTCTGCCTTGAATTCCCTTAATGCTGTGTATTTAGGTTGCACTTTAACATCTTCTAATCTTATAAGCTTATGACAGCCTAGAAAGAAATATCATGCATTTATTTATAACCTCATCATAATATTTGGCTAAATCAAAATATAAAATATAAAAAGAAGGAGTTGTAGTTTAGTGAAGTCATAAGTTTTGCACATAATAGGCATTTAAATATGCTTACTGGAACAAATGAATGAAAGAATTTCTTAAAGCTACAAATGTCCTTAAGAATCACCTATTTCAACTCTCTTAAGTTATCAAAGGAAAAAATTTAAGGCTAAAATATTTTATCAAAAAATAATTTCCCCAATTTTTATTAACAAGAATTCAGAGGATAATCCTCTCTTTTGACCATGCCATTTAATTTTTACCATAAGTATATCCAACAGCTCACATATGTCCATTCATGTAGTAATTTACTCATCTATTTATTCCAAAAAAAATTTATTAAGCAGATATGGCCTTATGTGTTGTAAATACAGAGAGGAATAAGACATAGTCTTTTTGTTTCAAAAGCTAAGAATATGAACAATGTTATGGGTGCCCAGAAGAAAGATACACTGCTTATGCCTGGAAAAGCCAAGAACTGCTCTTCAGAGAAGATGAATTGCTGTTTGGTGTCAAAGTTGAATAGAAGTATGATAGACTCAAAACATGCAGTCATTTTCAGCAGAGGAACCTGCATGTCCAAGCCCAAGGTTTGTAAGCACCGAACATATTTGGGGAACACGTAGTACATGCTGAGGAACAGCAGGGTTGAGACTAGCAATGTGCATCAAAACTAGACTGCAGAGGAGAGGCTTGTAAGGAGCCAGACTTTAGAAAAAGGGAAAACTTCAAAGAATATTTCAGCAGCAGAATCACACAAACAGATTGGAAAGATATCACTTGGCAGTGAGAAGGATGGATTTGAGATAATGGAGAGACAGAGGCAGAGAAAGGAATTAAGAGATTTTTTGCAGTCGTTCAGATGATAGATGATGTGGGCCTGGACTAGCACAGTGTCAGTGAGGAGAGAAGAGGAGCCAGCCCTTGGTGGTTCATTGGATAAGGCAGGGTGCAAGAGGGAGAAGACCAAGGTATGTGAGCTCTGCAGGAGTCTCTAGGACAATTGGTTGGACAAATTTTCTTTGTTGTGGTTCTTCAAAATATTATAAATTAATTGCTATATTCCAAGTAAAAGCCAAAGTCCTACAATGCCCCGCAGGCCCTACCTGATGTAACTCCCACTGCCTCTCTGACGCCATCTCCTACTATTCCCCTTCCGTCTGTTCTGCTCCAGCACATTGGCCTCCTTGCTAGTCCTCAAAAATGTGAATGTACCCCCATTTTTGGACTTCCCTGATCTACTGCCTAAAACTACAGGCCCCCTACCCTGATATTCCTGAGCTCTCCTCCCCTGTTGTAACTTTGTTTTTCTCTGTGGCACTTATTTTTCATCATAATTGAGTGTTTGTCTTTCTCTCCATATGAAGTTGTAAAGTCTGTGAGGGTCAGGGTTATTTCCTGTTTTTATTCACCACTATATCTACAGCACCTAGAAGAGTATTCAATATATGTTCAATAAATATTTGTTGAATAAAAGAATGAATGAATGGATTAATATTGCCTTAAGCGAAAAACATTAATTAATGTTAAAAAAAATTTTAAGCCGTTCCCAGAAAAAGACACAAAAAGGGAAGAAATTTTGCCATTTAGCTTCTTCATTTAATGCCAGACTATGTTCTTGATGGTTCTATTTTTAGTTTAATTCAGACTTTCACCCTCTGTCTCTTCCATGGCGTTTAGAATATGAAAAAATTTTGAATAGGCTTACACTATTCATATTAAAGGATTTTGTTTTCCATTCTCATGGTGTCTATCTTAAATCTTTATCCTTCATAGCATTATTTAAATTATACTTCAAGTCTCATAACCTATATATAATTTAATTCCCATTTCCACCCCAGATAGTTTTCAAGAACTTCTCTTCACTACCCCTATACCTACTCTCTGGATATTTAAAATGATATGGGTCCTCTTTTATTCTCTCACTAGTTTTCTTTTCCATCTAGACCCCTATATACATCCTCTTACATCCTCAGAAAAAAATAAAGAAGTGTTATTATAAAAGATGATTCTTATGGTCTTACCCAGATGCTTCCTGATATACAGTATTTTAATTTAAAATTAAATTAAAATTGAAATGAAGCATGTCATCATAGAGTTAAAATAGAAGGAAGAAAACACAACTACTGAGCAAACACTCTGTGCCAGGCTCAGGAGATATACACATTCATATTATGTGTCTACATTTCACAGCAGATCTGTGAAAGTAGGTGCAATTGACTCCTTTTTTGTTGTGGCTACTTAGCCTATGAGCATTCCAATGACTTGCCCATGTTTGCAAAGCTACTAAGAAAACTCAGCAAGAATTTGAATCTGATTCAGATACTAAAATCTATGTTCTTTTTTTGAAGGGGTGGGGAGAAGCGTCATGATAAAAAAAAATGTGGGCTAAATAATCCCTAAGGTTGCTTTGAGCACTAATATTCCATGGGTCTAGAAATCCATGCAGTGATATGTGCCTATAACTATAATAACTTCAAAACAAAGCAGCCTCAAATTAATATTCATTTTAGTCTGACAACTAAAGGTATAGATAAATAAAATTATCCGACAATCTCAAGGAAGACAACAAATGTATATGACTCTTGAGCTGGAAAAGTAAAAGAACCAATTCCTGATGCCTTTTCCATCACATCTCAAGTCTACTCATGACAAGTGTTTGGAGTTTAAGTGACAAAATCTAGACAAATGGACAAGACATGGTTTAACTTAATATTGTGTCAGATATTAACAGTATGCATAGTATAAACTTGGATACTTGCAGCATGCCTTGTCATCTGGAAAGCATGCTATTATTACCAAAGTAAGACACATAAGTATGCTCACGCCTTGCCCCTCAGCTTCAAAGCAGAGTCGCAGAGGATCAAGACACCAGTGTTACAGTTGTTGGTAATCCCAGTTAACCCAGGCAGCCCAATATGCTATCCATATATGGCAAGGACATGCCTGGTGATTCACAACCAAGAGGCTCAGCATAGAAAACACCCACAGGTCAGGAACTCTCCAGCTCCACATGGGCAAGAGAGCAAATGGCCTATTCTCCCCATTTGCCAAATGTGCTTATCATGAAGTAGGGGATAAAGTTCCCTCTGGGATAATATCATCTCCATTACCACCACTAATAGACCTCAAGGTAAAGAGATGTGTGGAATGTTCGAGCACATGAAGGGCTGTTGAGCTCACATAATGTGGCCTCCTTGATTCATGCAGCCATAAGAAAGCAGGTGACAAATACGAAGGCAGAGAGTGAGGCTGAGGCAGATTCGGGACTCTAATTGGCTTTCCTTTCTTCCCTGTCTAAGGATGCTGTTATAGAATGTTTAAAAGCTCTGAACAGGGCTCAGGCTGTCCTGCTTTGGAATCCTGGTTCTGCTTTTTATTAAATGTATATATGATATTAGGCCACTTGATTTGAGCCTCAATTGTGAGGATTAATATGATATTGCAGGGCAGTTATTTCGACCACACCTCACACAAGGTGAGTGTTTAAAAATTGCTAACTTATATACATATATAATATTATAAATTATATTGCCTATTTCCGATATCAAATATAATATGAATATTATCATAAAAAGTAAGAAGAGAAAGAACTAGGAAGGACTATTTTAAGTAGTTTATATCTTGACTATAGAAACCTGCATTCCTTTGTTCCTTTGGGGTATCTCCTTATTCTATATTTATAGTGTGGAACTGCTGGGCTGCCCGAAGTGAATGACCCAGCATTTCTTTCTTTAACCAGGCATCGCTCCTCTCTGGATGCAGCCTCAGATTTGACCTGCACAAAGGATTCTGACCCACCT
>PVKH010045585.1:0-10486 GCA_004027955.1 Chaetophractus vellerosus
TATTACCATTTCTAAAATGTCCTAAATCCTGCCAATTTATGTAACAAAATCACATCAGAAAGTCACTTATAGTATAATGTTTTCGATACAAAAATCTATTATTCTCGGCGAGCAAGTGTAGCTCAGTGGTTCCGTGCCTGCTTGGCAGCATGTACGAGGTCCCGGGGACCCACTAAAAAAAAAGTATTATTCATGAATATGCAATTAAAATACTAGAGTTCTGTATATTTAAAATTTTAATCTTTTCCAGCATTCAGATTTTATAAATATATATCTGATTGTTATCTTATTTATTTATATTTTCAGTTCCATTTCTCTTTGTTCAGATTCTCATTCTACGCAGCTATGGCTTGTTGCAATTATAATCAATATGCATATATGCATATAGTTCATATTTGAAACTATCACCAATATTTTGGGGGAACATTAAGACACTGCTTGTGATGACGCAATGATAGTTGTGAATTAGATTTATATAAATAAAATATATATACTTACATATAAAATTATATATAATTTTATTCAAAATCAATAAAAAACCTTTGCATTGATTCAAGTTGAATGGGTCACACGCTTACACCCACTTTATAATTTTTTTTCACGAAGCAAAGAGTGTAAATAAAATGGCAACGCTAAAAGGTTGTATGTGTGATAAAATCAGGAAGAAGAAAAGTAGAATGGGTTCTCTATTGCACACATGCCGGCCAGCCATTCTTTCCTATTTTTGATTGTCAAGTACCACATCTGAGTTTTTATGAACACCTTGAAATCCGCTGAAATGTTAAAGACTTTTCCCCACAGTCAATTTTTCAGTTTATCTGGAATCCTGGTCATTTGGAAATCAACAAGGTGGGCTGCTGCTGCCCTTCAGCAGTTTTAACCTAATGTCTGCTGCATCAGGTCAATTTCCTTCCAAGGTTGGTGGTACTGTTTTTCCATGTACTGATTTTTTAAGCATGCTCAGGCCAGTTGTGTCTGCCTTTGCATTAAATTTGTCCTGAGCCATTGCTACTGGAACAATATTTTATAATGATATTCTTAATACCTATTGTCCTATTAACACCTGTTGCATGCTTGTTATACTAAGCGATGACTACAGCAAAACCTTGCAATTTAGTTACTGTCAGCAAAATGTTGAATAATTAAATTATGCATGTAGATTAATAGTCTAATCTCACTGCCTGTGTATGGATAGTAAGAAAATAACATTCATTCCAGGACTAGTGTATCTGAGTAAAAAAAAAAAGCCATATCTTACAGTTGGAAGCAGCAGTTCAGTAAAGCAATTGTTTTCTTAATTTGTTTGATTTCCATTAAAACGTGCTATTAATATTACAAATTTCTAACCCCAGTTAAATTCTGACTCATTTCTCAAAGCTACTACAGTATTTCAATTGACTTCTATAAAAACCCAAAACGGAGAGTTTAATCTCTCAAAACAGATGCAAAAATTCTGACTCACAAGGAATACTTTCAGACTGAAATATTCTAAGAAGAGTGTAACTGAAAGTCATCTTACATTGTTGACCTGCTTAAAGAGTAAAGTTTTTAATGCACTGACCATGCACTGACAGTGAGTCAGTACAATGCTGCATGATGAGGCATGAACATTGTAGAGAGAATATCATTATAAAATATTTCTGAAACGTCTTTGTGTAATGACCATTGTACATGGAGGCTTTTGTTCATTGTGGGAAACTAAAAACAAGTCAACATTTCATTGACACATGCATGATGCTGTACAGTTTTGTATGTAAACTATTCCTTTCTGTACTTTTCAGTTATTCCTGTCATTTACTTCTCCCAGTTTTTATGCACAATCATGTCTTTAGGTCGCTGATTCTTCTTCACTGTTTTCTTTAAGTTCTGTAAATAAATGTCTATAAATATACATTGCTGTTGTCTTTTCATAATTAACCATTGTTTTGTAAAATACCATACTGGCATTTTAATTTAAAATGTCACTTTTAGTATGGAGTACACCTGCTGCAAGGAGAATAGCTGTATTGGTTTACACCTTGGAAACATACAGCAAATTGGTGTAAACAGGCAGAATATTAGTTTTATAAACATTTCTTTATCACTGTTTATAGCATCCCTTATTATTTTTAATATTGTCTATATGAATATGAATATACATTTAATGTATATTTTATTGTGAGACATCACAGTGTTAGTTTCCTATGATTCTTCCTTTTCACTAAGATAATTTTTTTCATCTCTGCAACAGATTGAGATTTATCAAAATACAAGTAATCACAAAGCAACAATGCAGAGATTAAACTAAAAATACCATTGATTCTTTTCCATGTTATGGAAAAAAAATATTATGTCAATGTTCCAAATTAACTTCTATGGTTGTTAAGCAGGTTGTGATTTGGCATGCTTGTTCGAAATGCACTCAGCATGTATTGAAATTCCTTTAATTGTTATGTGAATTGTTTGCATATGTGGTTATTATATGTGATTTCATTGTACTTGTATGTACTTGTACCCAGATATGTTTCTATTTGCTTGATTTTGCTGGCCATTCTTGAATGACCAAGCAACTCAAGAATCAAAAGTGTTTTGTGCTGTCTTCTGTAATATGTATACTCTCTGATGTTTTGTCATATCTTGTCAGCTTTTAATTTTATTCTTATCCAACAAGATATCTTTTATATTTGTTGGAAACAAATTTATGCAAAGACAATTTTAGTATGCTTTGCTCAACAGTATTCTTTATTAATAAAATTCACTATTTTGTGACATTGAAAAAATGTAACTAATACCATCAACTCTCTCTTGTTGCAGTTGACCCTCCTTCAGACTTGAATTTTACAATTATAGATGAAAATACTGTTCATATGTCATGGGCAAGACCACTTGATCCGATTGTGGGCTACAGAATAACAGTGGACCCTACAACAGGTAATTTTCAAGATGATGGGGTTATAGAATAGAGACATCAGAGATGATGTAATCCAATCTTCTCTCTTTCTCCCATTTCATGAAGAAGCTGATATCTAGTTAGCCTAAGGGATTTGGAAAATGTCACCAGATACTTGGTGGACCCAGGTTTCCAGTCCAGTACCCAGTATTATATTTTTGTACTGTTGATATTTTTTTAACATGGCCTCCTGTGCCAAGCTGATGTTATTAAAAACATACTTTTAAAAAACCTGATTAGAATATTGCTCCCAAATTTTAATATTATAAAATAGAATTATCAATTTTTGTCATTCTTCTTGAATTATTTAAACTTTTCAACATTTAAAGTGTCAGATGATGAAGCATGTTGTTATGCTTTACCCGTGGACCTACACATATCAGTACTTAGAAAACATTATTCCAGGATAATGGTATGCTACTATTATGGAAAACAAGAGTTTACACATTTCTGGAAACTACTGAACATTGAAATCAGAGATTCAAATGGTCACTTGTCATATTTCAGGCCTGCTAAACACTGATGGAAGACTTTAAGAAAAAAGAATTTGCTTTGGCTGGATGGATTCTATAGATCTTAGGCCAGGAGCCTTCAAATAAATAACTTGTTTTGGTTGTTCTCAAGAGTTATGTTTAGTGCTAATGTTGCCTGGGTGTAGAGAACCAATCTTTGTTAATTAACCTCTAGTTCTAACATGGAATGGGAAAATCACCATTTCCATTGACACTGGCCAAGTGGTAGGAGGAAGTCTTGATTGTATGGCTGCATGTAAAGGTACATGATGTCAACATAATGTATCACCAGAGCTGTGGTTATATATCTTATGGTTTTTAAAAATATCAAGGATTTTAAATACTGATTTACCAGGGAATTGGAAAACTTGAAGAAAAAAAAAATCAGATCTGAGAACATACCAAGCGGTCAAGAATGAACTCTTCTTCCTTTAAATCTTTTCTCCCCAAACATACTTTTAGTTAACTAGTTTATTAATTTCAAAGCAGAACAGCAGTTGAAAGAGGATCCATCCAGCTTCCAGATGTTGGAAATTACTTGTTCCCAATACCACCACTGGGACTACCTCAACCTGACAGAGTCCTGGTGTCTTGGTGTCCCCAGCGGGGGACCCTTGTTGGTTTTGCAAGCTCCACATGTAAACCAGGGTTTCTATTTCTCAGGGTTCTATTACATCTGTTACCTTTCCTCATTATTTACGTTTTGATGAAAATTTATTATAAAAGATATTAACATGCATTCAGTCCCTAGGAACTACTGTTTCCTGATTAAATGAAGAATTAAAATAATCTAGAAGGAAGTAAATAATTGTCAGTATATAAATAAACACTCAGTACAGTGTACTTGAAACGTTTGCTACCTAGTTAATTCAATTCAGAGGATCACTGTTACTTATTAAGGTAATTCACCCATGTGAGTGTGGAGGATGGACTGTTTTCATACAAATTGCTTCCCACTGGAAGCTGATTTTAGACTAGGGGTTTGTTTTCATCCAGTTGACTTTCTTTTCTCTCTGTCTTCTCTCCCCCAGTGCATAATTTAAAATTAAATTCTTTTCAGCTTTATAGCTCATTTATGAAAATTTTTTATCCACCATTAGTCTTAAAAATTCTGTGATGAAAATGAGAGCCAATGAGTGTACACTTTGAATGGGTGAACAAAGCATGGGACTGTATAACACAGTGAATCCTGTGGTGAAAAACGGACTGTGGTTAACAGGACAAATATGAGAGCATTCTCTCATGAACTATAACAAGTATATAATACCAATACAGGGTGTTAATAAATGGGTGGATTGGGGGAAAATACACCAAATGTAAAATATTGACTATAGTGTAATATTTTGGTGATGCTCTTTCATAGTTTGTAAAAATTGTTTCACAACAATGCAAGGTGTTAATGGTGGGGTGATGTAAGGTAGTCCTGTATGATGATATTCATGTTTGTTTTGTAAGTCCACAACTTTTACTATGCACTTATTGTTTATGTATGTTCATATATGAAGGAGAAACTTCAATTAAAATGTTATAAAGAAGCAATGAAAGGTTTTCAGTTTGATATTCGGGTGTATCTTTAATTTAGAAGAATTCTTGATTTCTTAAACAGGTATAAAATATGATTGTAAAAAGTCAAGACATTATCAGTCCATCTACTGAATTTCTCAAATATAAAATTTTAGTTTTGGAAGACAGTAAAAATAATGTTTTGACGTTCTGAAGAAAAAGATAATATTTCAAATTTTGGGTACATCTGAGAATTACATTGTATTGTGCTGTGTTATATATGAAAAATGTTTTGTTGTATTCATATTTTTCCTGTCTATATTGTTTTCCAGATGGGCCCACTAAAGAATATACCCTTGCAGCTAGTACCACTGAAACTTTTTTATCAGGCCTTATACCTGAAATAGAGTATGTGGTGACAATAACTTCATATGATGAAGTAGAAGAAAGTATACCAGTTATAGGCCAACTAACAAGTAAGTATACAGTTAAATTAAAGTACTTCTATAATACTTTTATTTTGCAGAAGATTTCTCTGACTTTCAGATTTAATCTGTAATGTAGAGTTAATTTATATTAGCATCAACTACTCTTTATAGGCACCTGGTTATTCATGGATGTGACTAATTCATTTCTAATTTATGACTCTGGTCCCTGGAAGCAGCAGGAATGCTATGAATGTGAACTATTAAAAACATTAAGCTTTGCCAGGCAACAATATTAATGTCTTTTGGAAATATCTCTAAAATATTACAAAGAAATAACTTATTTGAAAGGGAATGATTATTTGGTGGTATTCTCTGACCAGCTGGGCATGGACCATACATTTGAAAGACAATGGTGTTATATTTATTCTCTTTTTAGGAAATACTTGTCTGAGTTCATTTCCTTTTGTAATAATTAGGTTTGGTTCAGTTCAAACAGGTGGTCCAACAAAGCCGGGGGAGAAGAAACCTGGAAAAGCAGAGATACAAAGTGAGTGTTTCCCTTAATATTTTTGCTTGAATTTTTAGAAGTCATGAATGTAGAATATAGGAGATAATTTTATACATGGATCAATCTTATACCTATATTAATTTTATAATATTTATCTAGGAGAAGCACAGACAATATAGAAGTCATGTATGACTAAGCAGCTATAATTCCTAAGTGTTCATATTCTAACCAATTTTTCATTCTCTTTACTAAATATCATTTTTATTAGAAGCATTTTTAATTTAACAAATATCCAAACTTTTGGCAAGAGAAGGAATAAAAGCAGATCACTGGACTCAACTCATTTCTCAAAGATAAACTGATAGAAATATATGGTAGCTTAGGGATGTATAAGGTATATAAGGGCTGGAACATAATAGAGATTCCTTCATGTAGTGTTTGAAGCAATTCAATTGCCATGAAGATATATTTCTAAACCTTTGTATGTGTAATGCTCTATCTACTTGCATGGCCTTAGTTGATGGCAGTTGTAACCTCTTCCAGAATCCCTTTAAGATATTTCTAATATGTCGGTGCATTTGTAATCAGATGGAAGCAATTTTATTTAGTCTAGGTTTTGCAGTTATTAGCATCCTTGTCTTATACTGCTTTACCTGACTCAGTATAAGGGATGGACCCTTAAGGGGTTTCTTAGACTTCTAATTTTGCCACCTTTTAAAAGTTGAATTTATGACCCAGGATGACAATAAAAATATTATAAACAAAAAGGGCCCTCTATCTGGAATTTTCCCTCCAAATCACTCTTTTGCATTCTTTCTGAATTCTAATAACTTTTCTCTTTTTAAAAATTCATTTTTTGTATCAATGTTACATGTTAGTTAACACAAGGGAACAACTACAATAACAATAAATCTGCTATAGTCAGCAGTTACACTCTCCCCTTAGTTTTGTTCATTTCTCAATCTTGTGAGATTTGGGATGATGTCCACTCACTACTTCAGGCTGAGAAGGGATGTAGATATGGGGCAGAGGAATGGAATTGTTTTGCTTGCAGTTTAAGATATTCCTTCCTTTTGGGCTGGAACGGGTTCATCATCATTTTGTTAGTTGTCCAGGGCAGGCCCGAAGAACTGGAGAGCAGGATTTGGTGCATATCATCTGGGTTTCAGGGTTGCATTTGAAATAAAGTTTATAGCATGCGCTTATACTGCTAAGATCTCTTCCAAACCATCAATGTTTATTCTAAATCAAAGCATTGTACCAAATATGGGCTTTTTAATAGGTTTAAATCTGCCCATTTAGGTGTGCAACTTGTATTTGGCTTACAAACATTTCAAGACTCTTTCTTTCTCTTTCTAGTCCAGTCCTTCTTTTATTATCCACCAGCTGACTTCCAGGGCAAAACATCCTTAGAAAATTCACTCAGTGTTGCCTCACAAACACAGTTTTTCATGAAAACCGACCTTCCCCCCACCACAAAAGGAAGGCAGGCTAATACAGTCACCAATATAAGCCAGTCATACATTTTAGTAATTAAATATTATCACGTAGATTTTACTTTTGAATTAAAATGTTTTTTAAATCTGTTTAGTACAAGTAGGTCTTTATTGTCAAATTTAAATACAATGATAATTAAGATGACAAGATCTTTTGACTATTTTACATCCTTTTTATATTTGGATGCCATCAACACTCTTCACTAACCCTAATGTGAACTTTAGACAATGTATTATAAAATGCAGGGAAATATTATAAGATTTACTCTTTTTTAACAACTCAAGTGCATTTTCAAAATGCAATTATTTTATATTTATTCATTGATAAATACCAAGGAATGAAAATACTTTGCCTACACTTCTTTTGTATGTCCCCCAGATGTTTTATATAATTTTTACTGGCAGGGAAGAGTGAGAATCTAGTTCATAAAAATAGATAGGTAGATAACACAAATTCTTGGATTGTGTGTTTCTGGTGAGCAAGACATATAATCTATTTATCTTTTCTTACGTAATGCCTTATATAGCAATTTAAAGACATATAGTTACATAAATGCATCTTGATGAAGGCTGTGAAAATGCTTCTGTGTGTACTTGTCAAAATTTATATTCTTTTTGTGCATGTCAGTTGTGGGTAAAGAGCAATGGGTGAATATGTTCTAAGGAAGAGAATGATTTATGCAACCATTGCTTTTAGTGTTGCATTGTTAATTTGTGTTCCTAATATAATGTGATATGATATATGATAAAAGGAATATAAAATATTTGTAGAATAAATTTAATAATGGAATCATTAAAAGTATCTTAACTTTGTTTCAGAATGCTCTGTCAGTGCCTGGACTGATTTGGTTTTCCTTGTGGATGGTTCATGGAGTGTGGGAAGGAATAATTTCAAGTACATTTTAGACTTTATTGCTGCCCTTGTGTCTGCTTTTGACATTGGGGAAGAGAAGACAAGGGTTGGAGTTATCCAGTACAGTACTGATACCAGGACTGAATTTAACTTAAATCAGTTCTACCAAAGGGATGAACTTCTGGCTGCAATTAAAAAAATCCCATACAAAGGTGGCAACACCATGACAGGTATGTTTCACAGGTTTTGTTATTGTTTAAAATTAAAAAAATCTGTTCAGGAAAGAAAATAAGCATTGCACAATCATCACATATTAAGTAATTTTGAAATTAATGACATAATTGTAGCTTTGGCAAAATTGTATAGTACAGAGTAAATGAATATTCTTCTTTTTCACTTCAGGGGATGCTATCGATTACTTAGTTAAACATACTTTTACGGAAACGGCTGGAGCAAGAGTTGGCTTTCCTAAAGTGGCAATTATTATTACGGATGGCAAATCCCAGGATGAAGTGGAAATTCCAGCAAGAGAGCTTCGCAATATCGGGGTTGAAGTTTTCTCTTTGGGTAGGTTAAGTTTGGCTAATTACTGTCATTTTAGTACTACTTCAATACACTTAATGCTTAGGAAGATAATGTATTGATTTTTCAAGGAAGGGTGCTATTAGTAGTTTACACTGCATTTTATAGTACAGTATGAAGCCAAATATTTGTTGTGTAAAGGTTTTGCTTATATTTTTCCTTCATGTAACTCCCTTAGCATATGCATTATGTGAGGTGGTATTCTCATTCTTTGCCAGCTCACTACTTTTCAAAAATGCTGGGCCAATGTCTTTAATAAAGATCCTCCTTGTATGATCATTAAGTGTTTTTTATGGGTTTCCTATGTTGTGTAATACTTGAAGAATTCAGAGGGCTTCAGTGCATTCAGAAATCTGGAAGAAGAAAGTATTATCTTTACAGATGGCAGGGACAAATGTTGGCCTGGTCAGGATGAGAGCCCACTCTGTTTTACTAACCATTTGATTTCCTCTTTGGCTGGCCATTTGAAGTGAAATTACAAAATGCCTTTGTCATATGAACAGTTGCACATTGGTTTTGAAGCAAAGCATTTCTGGTTTATGACTTAGTAAGGATTTGAAATTGTCTTCACTTGTGAAAGACTGAGAAAGCAAAGAACTTCCGCAAGTCAGCACATTTCCCTTTCCTGTATACTCTTGTTTTTTTGTTTTTAAGGCATTAAAGCTGCAGATGCAAAAGAACTCAAACAAATTGCCTCCACACCTTCACTAAATCACGTTTTCAACGTGGCCAACTTTGATGCAATTGTGGATATTCAGAACGAAATCATCTCTCAGGTGTGCTCAGGTGTTGACGAACAACTCGGTGAATTGGTTAGTGGAGAAGAAGGTGAGTAGATTGTTTGTTGAGTGTTTCCCTGTGTTTGGGTAGCATTTATAGCTTTAGAGGTATCCTAGGAATAGATATATTTACTCAAATATTCCTTCCAGTGAGTCTCCAATTGTATACTACATGTGTATTTTTTTTTCAGTAATTTCAATTTGTAGATACCATTAGTATGCCCCACCACCACTACCACAGTGGAACCTTCAATAAAATGTTTATATCACTGTGAAGTTCTTAAAAAATAATTTTTGGATAAGTTTTGATTTGTTCTTTTCTCTAAGACCCTTTTGTGCACTGTGAGTGTCTGTCCATGATCATAGTACTCTGATAATTGCTTTGAATATTTTGCACTCTGATTTAAACATTGGCCTTCAGAGAAGACATTTATTTTAGCTCTCTACAACTTAAAATGACAACAACACTGTTTATATTAACTGGCTAAGGAAAAGGGTTTTCCATAACCATACTCTACATAATGTTTTCAAAGCTTTTAGAAATATTTCAAAAGATCAGTTAATTTGATCTGCCCACATCTAGAAAACTTTCACATTTCTATCAGCTATTGCTTCCAAATACATGTGAGAAAGGAAAGCCACATCAAAAGGCATTTCATAAGCATTGTTTTGGGTGTTAAAAAGTCACAATTCAAAGCCCTTATATTAATAAAGAAAAACAAACAAAAGAACAAAGCCTTTATATTTTTCTATGATTGTTCTTCTCTTAGCTTGAGAGTCGAGAAATGAAAAAAGTGTGTTCTAAATAGCTACATCTTCAATCTTATAAACTCTTTATTCTCTAGTGCCTGAGTATCTTGGCAATATTCATTGTCCTAATTCTGTCTCAGAACTTC
>PVKH010045586.1:0-10489 GCA_004027955.1 Chaetophractus vellerosus
TGAATTTGCTTAATTAATAGAGTAAATTTCCCACCCAGGGGTGGAGTTGTCTGCCCTTTTTTTGATCATGCAATATATGTGCAAGCATGATTTCCTAAAAAGACTAATCATACAATTATATAACTAGCTATGTATGATCATCCATATGCATAAAAGCTAATGCATAATCAAAGCAAATGCTAAATAATAACTTAAGTATTTAAGCAAGAATAAAACCGCAGCATGGGGAGTCGGGCCTGAGTCACTTTGGACTGACCTTGGTTCCTTACCTCTGCAGACGTAATAAATGTGAGTTTGCCTAATTCTCATGTTGAAGTTTTCTTCATGCCATCTCTGGTTATCCATAAAGGCCCTGCCTTGAGGCCTAACAACAGGACTCATTTTAGTCTCATTACAATAACATGACAACAACACACTTCACAATAAAATTCTGTTAGGTCTCTCATGATATAAACCTAATGAAGAACATTAAAGAATGAGAGGAGACTAACACTAATTGAGCATCTTTATTAGTATTATATTCTAAGGGACCTAACAAAATTACACTCCTCTTCTCGCCGCCCAACTTGGCCCTCATTTATCTAGTAATTACAACTTCATTCTTACAGTTGCCGAGCACAACAACCTTGTAGGCATCCTTGATGTTTTCCTTCCACACTCACATTCAACCGGTAAGGAATTGGTTGGTTCTACTTTCAGAATACATCCAGAATCTGTTTGCCTTTATTCATCTCTTTTCCTACTCCTTTGGTTCATGCCACTATCTTTTCTCCCCTGGATAAACTGCAATTGCCTCCTTGTCCCATTCTGGTCTTAGTCTCTAAGAGCAGCACAGAGTAATATTGCAAAATGAAGTAATGAAATCATTCTAAAATTGACTGATGTGATGACAGCACAACTCTGTGATGAGTAAGAGAGCCAGTGAGTACAATTTGAATGGATTGTAGAAAGCATGGGCCTGTATAACACAATGAATCCTGTGGTGGAAGATAGACTGTGGTTAACCAAATATGAGAACATACTCTCATGAACTATAACAAATATATAATGCCAATACAGGGTGTCAATAACCAGGTGGGTTGAGGGAAGAATACACCAAATATAAGATTTTGGCTATAGTTAGTAATGTTTTGACAATGCTCTTCCATAGCTTGTAACAATCGTTTCACAACTATGCAAGGTGTTGGTGGTGGGGTAATGTATGGGAGCCCTTGTTTTGTAAGTTCACAACTTTTACTATACACTTATTGGTTTATGGATGTTCATGTATGAATGATAAATTTCAATTTTAAAAAGTTAAAAAAACGAAGATCAGGTCAGGTCAGTCCTTTGCACAAAACCCTACATTTCTAACTACAATGTGATATCCTGGATTAGATCTGGGAACAGAGAAAGAACATTAGTGGAAAAACTGGTGTTTTCCTTTGCTAAGGGCTGCCAAGGCAATGTACTAGAAATGGGTTGGCTTTTACAATGAGGGTTTATTAACTTATAAGCTTACAAGAGCTGAGGCTGTGAAAATGTCAAAATCAAGGCTTCATCAGCCAAGGACCAGCTGCCAGTGGTCCTGGATTCTGTCTCATATGAAAAGGTACATGGTGAGGCACATGCTGGCATCTGCTCCTCTCTCCCTTCTCTGAGCCTCATTGCTTTCAGCTTCCGGCTTCAATGGCTTCCTCTCTGCTTCTGTGTTCCTTGATTTCAGCTTCCTGCTCCTGGGGCCTTCTTTCTCAGCCTCTGGGGGTTTCTCTGCCTCTGTGGCCTTTTTCTCTGTGTATTCATTCCATTCATAAAGCATACTGGTAAGAGGATTAAGATGCACCCTGGACTATGCCTTACTGGAGTAATCTAATAAAATGGCCCTTAACTGAATCTAATTTAATCAAATGTTCACAATAGTTTTATACCCACAGGAATGCTCCAATTTAAGAACATCATTTTCTGGGGTCCATAAAAGACTTAAACCACCATAAATGGGAATCCAAACAGTCTGTAGTTTATTTAGTCATAGTGTACAAGTGTTAATTTCTTAATTTTTACAACTGTACTATAGTTATATAAAGTTGTTAAAATTAAGGGAAACGGGCTGAAGAGTATATGGCACCTCTATACGATATTGACATCTTCTCTATGTGTTTCAGATTATTTCAAAATTAAAGGTTTTTTTTTAAAACCTCCATTTGCTTTCCATATCATGCCCAACAAAAGCCAAAGGCCGTACAACAGCCTCCGAGGCCCTGCATGATCTGGCACCCCAGTACTTTTCTGGTCTCAACTCCTGTTACTCTCTCAATGCTCAGTCCTCACCAGCCACACTGGGCTCCTTGCTGTTTCTTCAGAGTGCCAGTCTGTTCCCATTTCAGGGATTTTGCAGATGCTTCTCTCCTTGAAACATTCTTCCTCCAGATAAGCACAAGGCTCACCCTCTCATATCCTTCTGATCTTTATAAAGACCTTCTTAGGGAGGCCCTGCTAGAAAGTAAACTCCAAGGGAGCAAAGATTTTTGCATGGTTTTGTAGATTGCCTTTTGCTCTATGCCTAAGACAATGCTGGATTTATAGTGCGCACCTGATGAATATATTTTGATTGAAAGAATGAATGAAAGAACAAAAAGAAAATAGCATACAGATATACCTAATAGTGGCTAGAGAATACTAGGCTCTCAAAATACATTTATAATCATTCAATACTATGGAATTAAATAATTTTTGAATAAGAAGGATTCCACATTTCCCTGTGCCATCAGCCAACACATTAGTTCTGCAATGATTTATACTTAACATTATTGAAATAAAAAAATAGAAACAGATTGTAGTTTGATTTCTAGATCTTGGACAAAGTTGTCTGTGAAAACAATTTATTTTTTTACTCCCATGCTAATTTATTAATATGACAGCTGCTTTGCAAAGATGCCCTATTTCACCCCGCCAATTTACTAGAGAAACACATTTTCAACTTTTTAAAAAACTTTCATTTGTTCTTTTCATATTTATATTGCTTTCTCTCTTTGTCCCCTCCTGCTATGTCCACCGTTACTCACTGCTCCTGTGTGTAGTTATGTGACTTGACAAGCAGAGGTTCAGGTGGATTTGCAGTTCAGGCAAACATTTTAACATAGTAATGACTGAAGAATGAAATCCAAGAAAGATAAAAGAAGAATAAATATATTTCACTTACTGTCTCTTCCCCCACCACCTGCCAGATTATACAGGTCTCAGCACAACTGACACCCCTAGTTTCTGTAAAGATAAGGCTATTTTTAATACTAAAATTCTAGGTTTAATATATTTTTACATCAGAAGGACATTTATTGTCTAAGTAAAGCTACGTATTCATGATAAAAATCATACATTTTAACCAGATCCAATATAAGCAAACATTATGAATGTGTCATAATGATGATAATAGATAACCTTTTGTCATACTGGAGTAGGGGGTATTATCACCTCCAGTCCTTCAAAAAACAAAAAAAAGGCCAACAAGTAAATATTCAAATGCAAATGTATTAGCATTCTGTACTACTGTATTCTATAAAAAATTATTTTATTTTCTTATCATTGTCCCTGGTCAGGATCACTTATCATATTTATATTTTTTATGAAAGCTTACAGCTTGCATGCAAAATTTTTTTCTCTGCAAAGAGGTATTTTGGAAATCCTGTGCCCAAGACAGAAAGTGGAACATTGTAGTTTAAGTCCCTGTAATATCACAGCGTCAAATGAGACTTTCAATCACATAGTGAACCTTCTGCTCCACACCTCTAATTTTGTGATCTTTTACTTTATCTCCTGTTTTGGCAATTCCTCGTAATTACTCATGGAGGTCTCATTTGCATGTACTCACCACTCTCTAGGATGTGACTCATCTTGGCCAGGAAACTTGGAACACATTTAGAGCTTCCAGATGTTTTCTTAGATTGTTTTACCCCATCTTGGACTTCCTTTGCTTAACAATATTATTCATGACAGAAAAAATTCATACTTCTAACTAAAAAGACATTTCAGAAGTAAAAAGCATCAGTTTTTAGCACCAAATGGTGTGTGAAGGTTCAGGGAAGCAGGGGGCTGGGAACAATTTCCAGGATTTTAGTTTGCACTCTTGGGAATAGATGAATTGTGATATTTTCATTAACAGGAGGAGAATAAATATTTGACTTCTCCACCTGCATGGTGTGAGGAGGCCAAGGAATATCCAATTGGAAATATCGTTTGGAGCATGTATTAGTCAGGGTTCTCTAGGGAAACTGAACCAACAAGAGATATCTGTAAATATTATGAGGTTTTTAAAAATTGTCTCACGCAACTGTGGGGATACACAAGTCCAGATTCTGTAGGGCAGACTACAAGCTGGAAACTCTGATGAAGGTTTTTGATGAATTCTCAAGGAGAAGCTGGCTGGCTGAAGTAGAGATGGAAATTTTCTCCTCTGACTGATGAAATCATCACTTCTACTTTTTTTAAATATGTATTTTTTTATTTTTTAAAAGATACTTAGATTACATAAATGCTACACAAAATATATAGGGATTCCCATATGTCCCGCTCCCCATACCTCCCACATTTTCCAACATAAACAACATCCTTCATTAGTGTGGTACATTCATTGCAATTGATAAACGCATTTGGGGCATTGCCACTGAGCATGGATTATAATTTACATTGTAGTATATCTGTATATGTGCACAAAGCAAATATTCTCTCACCCACACAATTCTGTAGGTTATGGGAAGATATATAATAGCCTATATTTGTAATTGCAATATCATTCAGGACGATTCCCAAGTCCTGAAAATGCCCCCATATTACACCTGTTTTTCCCTCTCCTTACCCTCAGAGCTTCCAGTGGCCACTGCCTCCACATCAATGCTGTAATTTCCTCCATTGGTAGAATCAAATAAGTCTATAGTAGAATACCAGTAAGTCCACTCTAGTCCATAATTCATTCCCCAATCCTGGTAAGGTGATGCTCACCTCACCTATAATTGAGAGGGGTCTTTGATCACATACAGCCAATGGACGGGACTCTCTTGCTTATGGTTGTAGGCTTTCTTGTTTCCTTGGTATTGTGGTTGTCCATCCTCACCTCTTTGTTAGTTGCCCTGGGTAAGCCCAATGAACTGTAAAGTAGGTGTAGCAACTCCACTGAGGCTCAGGGCCCAGCTGACACATGGACAGCCCAAAGATTTGTCTCTTGGACATACACCTACCAACTCCAGCACCAACTATAGGTTCAAATAGAAGGGGCAGATGAACCATGTGTAGGGAAGCCATAACAGAGTCCAACTCTGTCATTCTCAGGAGCACAAACTCCAAAGTAGGGTCCACTGGCAAGGCACCAAACTCTGGAGCTATCTGCCCTGACCATAGGACTTGGATGTCTCCAGAGCCCTCAGGAGTCCCACTATTTGGGGTAGTATCTACTTTGGCAATCTATGAGCTCCTGCTGAGATGTGCATAAGCATTGCCTCTAGGATGACCTCCAAACTCACTTTGAAGTCTCTTAGACATATAAAGTCATTTGTCTTTACATTTTCCCCCTTTTATTCGAGGTCTTTTTTCCACTTGCATTGCTAGTTAGTGCTCGGTCGTAATCCCTCGGTGCCAGGGAGGTTCATCCTCAGGAGTCATGTCCCATGCTGGGGGAAAGTTATGCATATATATGCTGAGTTTGGCTTAGAGAGAGTCCATATTTGAGTAACAAGGAGGCTCTCAGGAGGTAACTCTTAGGCACCCTATAACACTAGGCTAAGTTTCAAGAGCAAAGGCTCATAAGCATAGTCATCAATATCAAGGGCTTATCAATGGACCATCCTCCTTTGCTAGTCTTTGTCCCTGTACTTGGGGGGTTGTTGCTATTCCATTAGAGAATGTGGAAGAGCTCCCTAGGATGAGAATTCAATATTCTTTCAGTTAGCATGTGAATCTCCACACACTGTGACAATGCCCCGTGAACCCTTGAACACATTCATATGCCTTATAGGTATGCCCCAGGTGAACCCCCCCTCCCATCCATCCCCCATCACTGACATCCCACACCAATGATCCTCCCCTGCCACCAGTGTGTCCAGACTTCAGTGTTGTTGCAAGTAACTATGAATCTTGTCATTCAAGGAGTGAATCCAGGTGGTCACCATGGGCCCCAAGGGGAGGGGGAGGAAGGAATAGAATAGATGGAACAGGGGGTATTTAGTGAGCAATGGAAGTGCTCTACATGATGTTGCAATGATGGATACAGACCATGTTAAATATTATCAAAATTTATAAAAGTGTATGGTCTAAAATGTAAACCATAATATAAACCATTGACCATGGTTAGTAGCTATGTTTCACTATTTGTATATCACTTGTAACAAATGTACCATCCACATATAAAAAGGTATTAATATGGGAAGGGGGAAAAGGGGGAGGATGTTGGGTATATGGGAGCCCCCTGTATTCTTTACTGTGACCTAAAACTTATTTGAAAACAAAATGAAAATAAAGTAAAACATTACTCTACTTTTAAGTCCTTAACCTGATTATATGAAACTTCTCTCATGGTCAAAGGCAATCTCCTTATTTGATTGTAGATGTAGCCATAGATACAATCAACTTACTGATGATTTAAGACCAGAAAATGTCCTCACAGTAACAATCAGGCCAGGGCTTGCTTGATCAAACAACCGGGCACCATTAAGTGGCCAAGTTGACACATAGCCTAACCATCACAGTCTAACCCTTGTGAACATGGCAGCCATACACATCACCTTAAGCCATACTTAAACTCTAAATAAAGACAATAACACATATTTTTCATATAACAATACTCAACTGTCCTGTGTACAACTGGAAATGCACTAAATCTCTCAAGAATAGGGTACAAATCCTTGGGTAATATTCACTCTTAAACTTGATATCCTGTAATTTAAATACTATGAAATGAAACAAATACAAGTTATGTCATAGGATAAGGGGATAAGATAGGAAAGAAAACAAAAATATTTGCTTTGTGCACATATACAGACATACTCATAACAAAACAAGGAAACACTATTCATGACCATTTCAGTCTTCATTTCTGTAAGTGGTCATGTGGTCGTAGTTTGTATTTATCTCTACCTTCTTCCACTACCCATTCCATGTTCCTTTTTTTTTTTTAAGTTTAATTTCCATTTTACTGTTTTTTTTTTTTCTCCAGAAAGTAGTGTTTCTTCAGTCTTTAAGGACTCAGCTCCTTACATGGGCTTTCGCGGAGGTCGTGGAGCAGCATCTGCAGGTCTAAAACAGGGTGGGGGGTGTTGGGTCCTTCCGGGCTTCACGAGAATGGTTTCTGACGACCTTGCTGTGAATAGCACCACTCACGCAGTAATGTACTTTCACATACAGCTCAGGAAGCACATAAGCTTTGAAAACACTTGCTTCAGAAATGTCCCTGATGGTTGAAGCCTCTACTGTGTTTCAAATGACGAACTTCTTAATGGCCTTATTCTTGGACATGCAGCAGGTGCAGTTTGTGCAGCAAATAGGCTGCACATGGCCACCGCCCTTTTTGGCATGACTGTTGTTCCTTCTTTTCTTTGTCATCTCGGAAGCAAACACAGGAAAGTCCATGTTTCTTTTACCCCCAGCAAGCACCTCAGCTTGCCATGGTTCTTTGCCTGGTAGGGTGACACAAACCTTAATTCCTGAAGTCTCTGGGCCATTGGTAGTCCTGCCTGGATTGGGTTGTTACAATTTTCCATTGACTTTAATCACAGAGCATGATAATACTTTAAAAGGTGATTTATGGGATCTCCTGTATTTCAAGCAAACTCTTCTTTACCTCCATTGTGTAGGTGCAGTCATATTTCCCCTTGATATCCAGGATCAGTTACCCAAGCCAGTACATTATTTCCCTTCTTTGCCTGTTGATTCAGAGGCATGAGGAGCCCAAAATGACCAGGTGGCGGTCTTAAATTTCAGTTCAATGGAATCATTGTTGTGTCTCCTGATGGAAGGACTACTCCTTTTGGAACCAAGACCTGTAGACCAGCAGAGCTTAACATTTCAGGGACAGAAAGCACAGGAGTAATAAAGAATGGTGCCACCCCAATTTCCATGCCTAAATTCCTGGATCCATGAATCCTGGCTATGGGAGAAATAGCACCATAGAGTGGACACTGATTTAGAGCATACACAGTCTTCTGGGGAACATTGCCCTGCAAGGTATTGCCAGTTACTTGGCATGATAATTGAGCCTTCAAAAGTTCATTCTATCAATGCAGCTCCTTCAGGATGTTGGAAAACATGATAAAACCAGTTAAATCCATGAGAATGTGCCCATTCCCACTTATCATCTGTTGTTAAGTGGGTTCCTTTGTCAGAAACAATGCTGTGTGGAATAACATTACTGTGGTTAAGGGATTCTGTAAGTACACAGATGGTAGCTTTGGCAAAAGCACTGAATGCAGGGAAGGCAACCCATATCTGGAGTATGTGTTTATTCCAGTTAGAACAAATTGCTGCACTTTCCATGATGGAAGTGGTCCAATCTAATCAACCTGCCACCAGGTAGCAGGCTAATGTCTTCAGGGAAAGGTGTCTTATCAGAGACTGGGTGCTGATCTCTGCTGCTAGCAAATTGGACACTCAGCAGTGGCTTTAGCCAGATCAGCCTTGATGAGGGGAAGTCCATGTTGTTCAACCCATGTATAACCTCCACCCCTACCACCATGGCCACTTTGTTCCTGAGCCCAGTAGGCAAGGGCAGGAGTGTCTTTGGAAAGACGGTGACTGGTAACCACAGAACAGGTCTTCTTATGTACTTCAATATTAAAATCTTCCCCTGCTGAAGTCACACTTTGGTGTGTATTCACATGGGGCACAAATATCTTCATGCTTTTTGACCACTCAGAATGGTCTATCCACACGCATCTGATATACCACTTCAATTTTATGATGGAGTGTTGCTGTACATGCCCAACTTTATGGCTTGCACATAAAGGTCAGACAACACCCAGCTCATGATAAGTAACTCAGGTCTAATGGTAACTTGGTGGCACATTGTTAAGTGTCCAGTCTCTACTAAAGCCCAGTAGCAGGCCAAAAGCTGTTTCTCAACAAGAGAGTAGTTATGTGCAGAAGATGGCAAGCTTGTTCCAAAATCCTAATCTGTTTTGTGATTCTCATATAGGGGTCTGCCAAGGGCTCAAGCAGCATTTCTATTTGCCATGGACACTTCCAGGACCATTGTATCTGCTGGATAATATGACTCAAGGAGCAGAGCAACTTGCACAGCAGCCTGGACTTGATGCAGAGCCTCCTCTTGCTCTGATCCCAAATAAAAACTAGCATCTTTTTGAGTCATTTGGAAAATGGGCTGGAGTGGCATACCCAAAGACTATGTTGTGTCCAAAATTCAAAGAGACTCATAAGAATTTTGACTCTCTTTTGGTTGCAGGACAGTCCAGATTATTCACTTTAGAAGGGATTTTTCAACATGCCCCATACCACTGGACACCTAGTAATCTCACTGAGGTGGGAGGCTCTTGTATTTTTGTTGGATTTATCTCCCATTTTCTGACATGCAAATGCCTTACCAATAAGTCTAGAGTAGTAGCTACTTCTTGCTCACTAGGTCCAAACAACATGATATCGTCAATATAATGGACCAGTGTGATGTCTTATGGAAAAGAGAGATGATCAAGGTCCCTGAAGACTGGATTATGACATACAGTGGAGAGTTGATATACCCCTGAGGTAGGACAGTGAAGGTATATTTCTGGCCTTGCCAGCTTAAAGTAAACTGTTTCTGGTGGTCCTTACTAATAGCAATTGAGAAAAAAGCATTTGCCAGGTCAATAGCAGCATATTAGGTACCAAGAGATTTGCTGATTTGCTCAAGCAATGATAGCACATCTGGAACAGCAGATGCAATTGGAGTCACCACTGATTAACTTTACAATATTCCACTGTCATCCTCCAAGATCCATGTATTTTATGCACAGGCTGAATAGAAGAGTTGAATTGGGATGTAAGTTTACTATTTTGCTAAGTAAAGGCAGTTCTACTGACTTCCACTTGGCCTTTCCTACCATAAGAGTCCTCGCTACACAAGTCAGGGAACCAATGTGGGGATTATGGCAGTTGCTGAGTATGTTTATTACAATCATGCAACTGGACACTATCACCTGGCCCAGTTGACACATTAACCTAATCATCACAGAGCCCAAGAAAGATTTCAGAAATGAAAGGAAATTGCCAAAGAAGAGCATATAGATTCATTATCTCCTTCATTTATTAAACATCAATTATATCATCTGTCAAAAAGAGATACTAGGAATACAATAGTTAAAAAAATAAATTCTGGGCCCGGCTAGATAGCTCAGTGGATAAAGAGCGCGCTGGGGTACCACATGGGAGACCCCGGGTTCGGTTCCCGGGGACCTCTCCGAGCGGGCAGACGGCCTTGAGAAAGGCAAGCCGCCGTGGGCAGGGCAAAAGCTGCCGTGGGCAAGGCAAAAAGCCGCCA
>PVKH010045587.1:0-10483 GCA_004027955.1 Chaetophractus vellerosus
AGCAGGAGCCTTCTCCCCCAGAGGCCTCTCAGGAAGGGGCTGCTGAAAGGGTTAGGATCAGCCTTTGGAGACAAAACATCCTCTACGTGGAAGCACTCCACCCCTCCCTGGGTCAGTGTGAGGCCCAGCTCTGTCTCCCAGACCACGTGCAGGCAGGGCCTAGGTTCTGTCGACAAAGGCACCTCAAGGTGTTTACCTCAGCCGGATGCCTGCTGGCCCAAGTCCCGCTTGGGTGTGTTACTGGCTCAGGTGAGGCCACACGAGCACACACATGCACACACAGACACACACCAGCTTCCTGAGTCACCCCAATCCCAGCCAAATCCACCGGAAGCGCCTGGTATTTCCCTCAGCTCCCCAAAAGGTTATCACCCTAAAAGCTGGCAGTCAAGAGGAGGCTCAACTGGTTTTATGAAGCCCTAATGGACTTCATAAAATTCTGAGGGGTGTAAGACGTTCTGAGATTCTTGCTGTACTTTCACCCTGGGGGTCAGGGGAGGATGAGAAGGGAAAGTGAGGGAGAGCCAAAAGAGGGGAGGCATGCCACCCAAACTCCATTACCCCCTCCACGATGCGGTTTCCAGCCACATCCAGTGCTCAGTGTTTGACCCTACGATGTGGACAGGAAAGAAACACAGGGAAAAGGATCCGAGAACATGGAAAGACTGTCCTCAAAGGCCCTGGCAGCTCACTAATTAGTGCAGCCTTCTCGTTTACTGATGAGGAGACTATCAGGGGTGAAGGACGGGCTGGGGACAGAACCCAGAGCCTCCGATGACCTCACGGAGCTCATGTCCTACATCACATCACCTCCCCACAAGGAGTCCCAGAAGAGCTATCCACCTTTTGGGGAGCAATAACAAATTTAAAATAGGTTTTAATCTAATTATTTAAATTTCATATGTTTATTTAAATATATATTAAAATTCATATATTCAATACCAACTATAGTAGCTTGGCTAGAATGTTTCTAGCTGCCTAAAAGTTCCTGACAAACCGGGTACTTCGGCCAGTAAGTTCCCCTCCTTGGATACCAGCAGGTGGTCAGGGAGCAGGTGGTGCCAAGACAAGGCCTCCCCAGCCAGCCACAGGGGGGTGAATGCTGTGATCAGCAAACCCCTCTGAGCCCCAAGAGACACCAGGCGCCTTCACCCAGCTACGGAAGCTGACAAGGGCGCAAGCCCAGCCCTCTGGCCCTTGGCGCAGCTGAACGAGTGTTGGCCACCACCTCTGCCCACACGAGGTGCTTCTCTCTTGGCTTCAGCACCCAGGGGGAACTTTCTGGTCAGCTGAGATGGCAAACACTCTATGTACCTTTCTTCACCAAAAGTGGCTGAGCGCATCTTCCGTGGTAGCCTTCCTCTAGGCCCTGTGGGTACAGGCAGGAAGGAATATGTCTGCCTGCCTCTGGGGGCTCCCTGCTTGGGGCTCAAAATCCTTCTTACTGTCCAGAAACACAAATGCAGCCATATGGGTCTATTTATGGTGGCCTTGTTAGATAAAGACGGTCAGAGAGCTAGATAGGACAGACACAGTGACAAGGAGAAGTGCCAGAGCCTTGCTGAAAAAAAAGATGGTTATGGCAAAACAATCCAGGAGACAAGAGCTGGAGAATATCCACCATGAACACTCACTGAGCATGTCCAGGTGCCAGGCCTATGCTGAGATATTGGTGTGTGTCTACTCATTTAATCCCCTAACCATGCTGAGGCACTTAACTATTATCATCCCCTTGAGGAAACTGAGGCCCAGAGAGGTTGCCTAACTTGCCAACGTCACACAGCTGGGAAGCAGCCAAGTGAGGATGTGAACCAGCCACTCAGCCTTTGCACTGCACAGCCTCTTTTCAGAGGCTTTCTCCTGTGCTGACGATTTGAACTAAATCAGATGGGGTCATATGTGGGGTGATAAAAAAGTGATAAGACCAAGAGGTCTCATGGGATGATGCTACTTTGACATTTCTTGGCAAATTTACTCTGTTCCAGAGTCTATATTTAAGCTTACCAGAAGAGGACTTCATCATTCACAGAAATGGAAATATTCTGAGTAACCAACAGGTGCTGATCAAATGTGGAAGAGATCTGTAAAATCAGATGCAAACTCATCAATTTACTTTGGGTAGGGGGTATGTGTAATATTGACTATATGCTGCCTACAAAAAATATGCTTTGTATATAAAGATAAACGTAAGTTAAAAGTAAAATGATGGATGTACCATGCTAACACTAATCAAAAGAAAATGGAGTAGATTATAGAGCAAAGAATTTTACTGGGGATTAACAGGGACATTTCCTATTGAGAAATGGGTCAATTCATCAAGATGACATAACAGTCCTTACTGGACATAATAAGGATTTCAAAATACATAAAACCAAAACTGATAGAAATGTAAGGAGAAATAGCTAAAACCACAATTACGGCCAGAGCTTTCAACACTCCTCTATCAAAAAGTGATCAAACAAATGGACAGAATATCAGTAAGGATGAAGAATGCTTGAACAACACTTTCAGCCAACTTGAAATAATTGACATTTATAGAGCAATCCACAGAACAACAGCAAAACACACATTCTTCTAATGCGCACATGGAACATTTACCGAGTTAGAACATATTCTGGGCTATAAAACCAGTTTGAATAATAAAGGCTTTGAGTCACACAAAATATGTTCTCTGATCTCAATAGAATCATTTTAGAAACCAATAACAGAAAAATATCTAGGAAGTACCCAAATATTCAGAAACTAAATAATATACTTCTGAATAACACATGGGTCAAAGGAGAAATTAAAAGGGAAATTAGACAATATTTTGAATTGAAAAGCAATGATAACACAACATATCAAAATTTTTGAGATATAGCTAAAGCAATGCTTTGAGGGGAATGTATAGTACCAAAATGTCCCATTAGAAAAGAGGAAACATCTCAATGCAGTGATCTCAACATCTACCTTAAAAACTAAAAAAGAGCAAATTAAGCCAACATAAGTAGAATAAAAGAAATAAGAAAAATAAAAGCAGCAATCAGTGAAATAGGAAACAAGAAAATAATAGAGAAAATCAATGACATCCAAAGCTGGTTCTTTAAGATCAATAGAGGGGGGCCAGCTGTAGCCCAATTGGTAGGACGCCGGTTTACCACATAGGAGGCCCCAGGTTCGGTTCCCGGGGCCTCCTCGAGCGGACAGACCGCCTTGAGAAGGCAAGCCACCGTGGGCAGGGCAAAGCCGCCACAGGCAGGGCAAGCCCCCGCAAGCAGGCAGGTCGCCGCACGGGGCGGGGACAAGGAGACACGGAAGAACGCAAGAATGAACACAGCAAGAACAAGCAGAAAGGGGGGTGGGGATATGTAATAAATAAAAAATAAATCTTAAAAAAAAAGCAATAGAATTGATCAGTGTTTAGCTAATCAGGAATGAAAGAGAGAAGACACAAATTACCAATATCGGGAATGAGAAAAGTGGCACCACTATAGACTCTACAGATATTAAGAGGATTATAAGGGGATATTATGAACAATTTTATGCCACTAAATTCAAAAGCTTGTATGAAACGGACAGATTCTTTGAAAGACACCAAATAACAGAGCTTGCTCAAGAAGGGATAAATAACCCGAACAGCTCTTTTTTCATGTGTTTGTGGTTCTTTGAAAAGACATAATGGAAGCAAGGACCATGGGTGCCAAGTAGCATATTACCAGTCCTTATTGGGAAAGATTAAGTGCTTACGGGATTAGAGCTAATACTCAAGAACTGTACAAAGGTAGAATAATGGAGAAAAGGGAAGGAAAAACAGGAGCAGGAAGAGGGTTCAGACCAGAGTAATAAAGGTCCTTACCCAGGCAACCCATGGGATGCTGTCTGCAGAAATAGAGAACCTGTGAGCAGCACCAAACCTTCCTGGAACTGAAACTCTGCGTGAGGAGCTGTGGAACTGTGGGGCTTGGTGAGGTTGAGCCACCAACAAAGGTGAGTAAAAGGCTGTCGTATGGAACCTGCCCTTTCAACTCCTTAGTGACCCAACAGAAATTAAATGTCAGCCATGTATATAATTTTAATTTTTCTAATAACTGCAGTATAAAAAGTGAAAAAGAAACAGGTGAAATTAATTTTAATGTAATTTATTTAACGCCAAATATCAAAAGCATTATCATTTCAACACGTAATAAAAATTTAAAATTATTAATGAGCCATGCGAATATTCTCACTGACCTGATTTTGTGATAATCAGGGTAGGCTAAACATTCGCTATATTAGAAACCATGCATGTGTCCCCAGACTTAGTTTCTCTCCCTAGGTCTGTTTTTTAGAATGCTGGTGATAAACTAAGGCTGATTTATTATATGACCATCCTGTATGGGAAAAGACTGTAACTTTGGGTATCTTTGGTCAACCTTAAGAGATATAGCAGGGGGGGTAGATGTGGCTCGGGTGGTTGGGCATCCATCTCCCTTATGGAGGGACCTGGGTTTGATCCCCGGGACCTGCCAGTAAAAATTTTAAAAAAAGAAAAATATACAACGCACATGGGCCACCAGGCCCCCGCGCAGGTGCGCCATCAGGCCCGTGAGCCATGCAACAAGGTGATGATGTAACAGGAGAGTGACATAAGGGAGAGCCAAGACAAGACATGCGGAAAAACCAGGAACTAAGGTGGCACAGATGGTAGGACGCCTCTCTCCCACGTCGGAGATTCCATGGATCGAATCCCAGTGAAGACAGGAGGAGAAGGATGAGAAGAGAGGGCAGGAAACAGACACAGAGAGTTGCCCAGGGTATGGACACAGAAACAGCAAAAAAAGGGGGGGGGGGTAAAAATGGATAAAAGTAAATAAATAAATAAATCCTTTAAAAATGTATAGGGGAGAAAGATACGGACTATCGTTAGTAGTAATACTTTGACGATGCTCTTTCATGATTTGTTAACAAATGTTTCAAACAATGCAGGGTGTTTGGGGAGGCGGGGGTGATGTGTGGGAGCCCTGTATGATGTTATACATGTTTGTTTTGTAAGTTCACGATGTTTACTGAACACTTATACTTTCTGTATGTTCATGTATGAATGATATACTTCAATAAATTGTTTTAAAATTTTTTTGCTTAATTATATATTGCTTTCAAGAAGCACACTATAAGTGTAAAGACAAAGAAAGATTGAAAGTAAAAAGATGGAAAAAGATCCATGAAGCAAAGTTTAACCAAAAGAAGGGGATTTTGTTTAGGATATTTGTAAATATGTCCACTAAAGATATTAGTCCATAATTTTCTTTTCTTGTAATATACTTGTCATTTTCTGGTATTAAAATTATGGTGCTTCACAAAAAAAATTATTAAGGAGCCATTTAACATTCTTATTAATACTACCTTTGAAATGCAGTGAGTATTTTACACTTACAGCATACCTCAACTCAGAGAAGCCACACATCAAGTGCTCAATAACCACAGTGCAGGTATGTAATGTGGAATTTTAGAGGCAAGAATTCAATCATATTCAACAAATATTTACTGAGAGCCCACTAAATACCAGGCACAGTTCTAGACTCTGTACAGTCATGAATAAGTCAAGAAAGATCCCTGCTCTCATGAAGTTAACATTCTTACAGGAGAGGCAGGACATAAGCAGATATGGTTTTTGTTGTTTTTTGTTGTTGTTGTTGTTGTTACTGTTTTTTAGTTTATTTCAAATAGTGTCAAGTGCTATGCAAAAAGGAAAACAGGATAACTGAAGGGGAAGGTGGTGGGAACAACTTGAGAAAAAATGGTCAAAGAAGGTCAGAAGGAGTCTTCAAGGAGGGGAAATTTAAGCACAGATCTGAAAAGCCAGAATGAGCCAGTTAAGGGAAGGTCTGAGGGCCAACAGAAGTGCAAAGGCCCTGGGGCCAGAATAAGCTTCTGTAGGCCCCAGGAGCAGAAAAGGTCAATGTGATGGGAGTGTAGGGAACAAGAGAAGTGGTAAAGGAGAGTTGAGAGAGACAAGCAGCCTAGGGACCTCGTAGGGCAGTAGCTCTCAACACTTGCTGTACAGTAGAATGAACTGTCCAGCTTATTTTCTAGAAAATACTCATGCCCAGCCTACTCCCCAGAGTCTCTGTTTCAATTGTTCTGCGGGAGGCACAGACATTTCTACAAAGCACTCCAGGGGATTTCACCTTGGAGCTGTGGGCTGCCACATCTCCATGAGTAGTGACAGTATGGCACAGACACATAGAAAGAGTAGAGGGAAACACAGCGCTTCTTCGGGGCTTTCATGTCCCTGCTTCCAGCTATTTCTGAGGACCAGCTGTGCCCCTCCTCTTCCCGAGGCTGTGTGAGTATGAGTGACTCTTTCTTGGCTCCAGCAAATTCATAGTGCATTTTTTGGCAGTATTAATTACATTCACAATGTTGTGTTACCAACACCACCATCCATTTCTTAAACTTTTTCTGATGAAAAAAATAGAAACTCTGTACCTCTTATGCAATAACTCCCGGTCGTAAAAACACCACAACAGCACCATCAAAGCAGGACTAGTCCTATAGCCTGCCCTGACGCTACCTGCCCTCCACCCTGCCTGCTCTTCTTCCCCCCACCGCTTGCTCCTAGCTCACTCCTGCCCCCTACTGGGCTGGCTCAGGCTCCTCACCCGTGGCAGCCTTCCTCTAGGCCCTGTCCCCACTAACCAACATACCCCGTGGCCTCAGTCCATTGTCCTCTCTTCTGCCTCGGTTGGGCTTCCCTGCAGACCCACATCCTGTAAGCCTTCCACCCCTGGCCCGGCGGCCCCAGCTCACCCCCACCCCCTGTGCTCCCTTCCTCCTGGGCACATCCTCAGCCCTTACTACAGGTTTCCTCCCAGCTAAGCCCTCAGTTTCGTTCTGTTGTCTACTGCTCCTGGGATTTTAGGTGGCAGGCAGTCGTTCTACCACCCGCTCTGGCAGCCCCACAGCCTCCAGCAGAACAGGCACGTGTGCAGGCCGTCCAGATGGCTGATGAAATGAAGCAATATCCCCTCTGATGCAATAGGCCTCCACCTCTGCGGATAGCACTGATCTCCTCTGTGATCTCAGCAAATTCTTCCCCTTTCCAGCCTTTATGAAATGGAAATAATATTTTCCAGTGCCTATCTCAAGGCAGAGGTATTCTGGGTATTCTGAGCATCCAGGGAGATAACGGACAGGGAGAGCTAATAATAGTTGTTTTGAGCACAACAATCCTGCAAGGTAGGGGGTGTTTCCATTTTATAAATGAGTAGATTGGGGCTGAGAGATTAAGTATTTTACCTGAGGTCACCCTGCTATCAGTGTAAATGTTATGTTTTGAACCAGACCAGTCTGACTCCAAATTCTAGATTCTTTTCACCCCATGAAGTTGAAATTGCATCAAAATTGCAACATATTACACTATGCACTGGCAAGATGGGAGAGAAACTACTACATTCGTTAACCGTTCCTCATACTGGAGACTAGTGGAATTCTTTTGTAAGGCAACTTGGCAATAAGTATCAAAACCTATAAAAGTATTCATTTGACCTGGATGAATTTATTCTCAAGAAATAAGTTTTATAATATGAAAAGGCACGTGCATGAAGTATTCGTGCTTGCATTATTTGTAACAGCACTAAATTGGAAGCAACCTAAATATCCAACCATAGGGAACTGGTTAAGAAAATTATGGTGTGGAGTCAAAGGAAGATTATACAGCAGGGGTTCTCAACCAGGAACAATTTGCCCCCCAAGAGTTAGTTGGCAATGTCTGGAAATATTTTCGGTTGTCCAAACTGGGGAAGTGCTTCTGGAATTATGTAGGGAGGGCCAGGGATGCTGCTAAATGTCCTGCAATACACAGGACGGTCCCCGCAACAAAGAACGATCCAGCCCAAAACGTCAATAGTGCCAAGGTTGAGAAACCCTGTTGTGTAGAAATTAAACGGTATTAATATGCAGACTACTTAACATCATGGAGAAAGGTTGATGACTTACTATTAAGAGAAAATAAATAGAATTCCAAATGTGGAGTGCCCCATGATGATGACTGTGGGCAACTGTCTTTCAAAGGAAGGAAAACCAGGTGAAAACGTGGAAAGTCTGCACAAGTGCATTGGGGAAATATAGATAATCTTATTCTTTGAAAAGTTTTCTTCAATGGTGTTATATTCTTTTTACACTAGACAAAAACTGGGAAAATCTGAAGTATAAGTTTCTATATACATAAATTGTTATTGTTCTTGACCAGATCTACCATAGTGCACAATATATTGTGCTTAATAAACACTTTAGGTAGGAAGGAAGAAGAAAAGGAAGGATGGAAGAAAACAAAGAAGAAGGAAAGGAGGGAGAGAAGGAGAAAGAAAGAAAAAGAAAGAGAGAAAGAAATTCTTCTGTGGTCTTGCCACTTACAAAATTTGGGATGATCTTGGCAGAATACTTAACTGAGTCTAAGTTTCCCTATCTGTAAAATGGGGATAATAATTGTACCCACATTATATCTTTGCTGTGTTTAACATAGGCCCAGCACTCAATAAAATAAAAATGCTCGGTAAATGTTTGTGTGAAGTATTTTCTGCTCACATGGTATCCTTTATGAACTGTACTGAAATGGACCCACCAAATGTTTGTGCTTTGGAGTCTGCAGCCACCCAGTAAATTCCCTCTCTCAGCCCATCCAGAAAGTTGTCTAAGGCTCAACTGATCTGATTGAACCATTGGGAGGTCTCCATGAAACTTCTTTCTATCTATCAAGAGTCTACTTTGGTTTTTTAAAGATTTATTTATTTTTTATTACATATCTCCCCTCCCCCCTGCTGCGGCGACACGCCGAGACTGGTCACTGCGCAGGCGCGGCTTTCCCCACTTGTGGGCGGCTTCTGTTTCCATTCACGGCCGGTTTTCAGTTCGTGGGTGGCTGGCTGCGCTCCATTCACAGGCGACCTGCCCTGCCCATGGCGGCTTTTGCCCTGTCCGTGGCAGCTTTTTGCCCTGCCCACGGCGGCTCTGGCCCGCCCATGGCGGCTTGCCATTCTCAAGGCGGTCTGCCCGCTAGGAGAGGTCCCGTGGAACCGAACCCGGGGCCTCCCATATGGTATGCCGGCGCCCTATCCACTGGGCTATCCAGCCGGCCCCTCAAGAGTCTACTTTGGATTGAGAGAATACTTCACTTACCCTCATCAAATTGGGTTTGAAGGGTCTGCATTTCTGTCATTTTCATAAATTTCATATATGGAAAGGAATTTCCCCCTTTTTCATTTGTACAAAAGCTATGTGAACAGATCTAGATCAAAAGTGGCATTTTCAGAAAATCATCCAAATGCCATATCCATTGTATTGATCAGGATTCCTTCAGATGCAAGGGGCAGGAATTAAACTGAACCTGTCTTACACAAGAAAAGAAATACATTGGTTCATGTAACTGGGAAAAAGGGGTGTTCAAGTGAGTTGGATCCAGGAGCTCAAACAATGCCATCAGTTTCCTAGTGTGCTCTGTACTCTCTCTTTCACTTTCAAATGCCCCTCAACACACACACACACACACGCCAATTCTCTGAGAGTGGCCCTCATTCTCTACTACTGCATACAGATTCTTCCTGCAGATGGGAACAGAAGAGGCCACGAATGGCTCCAGGCTTAACATGGTCTCAAGTATCCAGGCTAGCATCCAAAGAAAGAGAACTCTCTCTCAGCTCCCTTATAGAAAATCTCAAGGAAGGATCTGATTGGCTGTGCTGGAGCCACACTTATATCCATGGTCCAATTGCTATGGTTGGATGCTTTTGATAGAAAGTAGGAGCCAAGGGAAGCAGCTGTGGCTCAATTGGTTGGGCTCCCATTTACCATGTGGGAGGCCCCAGGTTAGATTCCCGGGGACTCCTGGTGAAGGCAAGCTGGCCTGCGCAGCTTGGTGAGCTGACCCAACAAAGGGAGACAAACAGGCACAGAAAACGCAAAGCAAATGGACACAGTGAACACAAGCTGCAAGGGGGGGATAAATAAATAAGTAAATAAATATATAAATATCTTTAAAAAAAGAAAGAAAGAAGGAAAGTAGGACCCAAGACAGCAGTCGTCAAGGAAGTGAGCTAGGCAGACAAAAACAACACATGTCCACTGCACTCATGAATTGGCAAACATCACATATTTGAAAGCATCTAATGACTCCAACATAGGAGTGAGGTATGAGGACTGAGCCCAAGATGCAAAACATGTTGGGTTGCACATTTTTCTAGAGAATAAAGAAACATATTTGGTGGGCTGCTTTTTTATGGTAGCAAACAAGGTAAAATGATGGAATCATAAAGCTGGAAGCAACATTAAAGAATATCTTGATTGACCATCTTGTTTTTGTAGACAAATGGTCACATAACAAATGTCTTTTCCAGGAGCTGCAGCATGCCTGGTCCTGGCGAGGCCCTGAATACATGGAAGAGAGAGTCCACCCCTGTCATCCAAGTCAGCCCTCCAAGGGAGGATGAGACACGAAGATGGACTCTGGCTTTTAAGGTTATTTATTTCA
>PVKH010045588.1:0-10493 GCA_004027955.1 Chaetophractus vellerosus
ACTCAAGCACTATCTCCTATATACCACTTCCACTTTATTATGGAGTGTTGCTGTGCATTTCCAAATTTCTGGTTTGGTGGGTCAGACAATACCCAGCTCATGATATGCAACTCAAGTCTCATGGTGACTTGATGGCCTACGGTTAAGCATTCAGTCTCAAGTAAGTCCCAGGAGCAGGCCAAAAGCTGTTTCTCAAAAGCGAGTCGTTATCTGCAGAGGATGGAAGGACTTTGCTCTAAAATCCTAAGGGTCTGTGTAGTGATTCTCCTATAGGGGCCTGCCAAAGGCTCCAGACAGCATCTCTATTTGCCACTGAAACTTCCAGCACCATTGGATCTGCTGGATCAGATGGCCCAAGTGGTAGTGCAGCTGGCACAGCAGCCTGGAACTATCAAAGAGCCTCCTCTTGTTCCAGTACACAAACAATACTAGAAGCTTTTTTGGTCACTTGGTAAATGGGCTGGAGTGGCACACCCAAATGAGGAATGCATTGTCTCCAAAATCCAAAGAGACCAACTAAGTGTTGTGCATCTTTTTTGGTCATAGGAGGGGCCAGATGCAACAGCTTAGCCTTCACTTTAGAAGGGATATCTCGACATGCTCCATACCACTGAACACCTAGAAATTTCAGTGAGGTGAATGGTCCCTGTATTTTTGTTGGATTTATCTCCCATCCTCTCTCATGCAAATGCCTTACCTATAAGTCTAGAGTCTTTGCTACTTTTGCATACCAGGTCCTTTCAACACGATATCATCAATATAATGGACCAATGTGAGGTCTTGTGGGAGGGAGAGGCAATCAAGTTCCCTGAAGAAAATATGACATAGGGAGAGTTGATATTACCCCTGAGGCCAGACAGTGAAGGTATATTTCTGGCCTTACCAGCCAAAAGCAACTGTTTCTGGTAGTCCTTAATAATGGCAATTGAGAAAAAAGCATTTGCCAGATCAATAGCTGCATGGTAGGTACCAGGGGATATGTTGGTTTGTTCAAGAACTGATACCACATCTGGTACAGCAGCTGCAATTGGACTCACCACCTAATCAAATTTGGGATAATCTACTGTCATCCTCCAAGATCCACCTGTTTTCTGCACAGGCCAAATAGGAGAGGTGAATGGGGATGTGGTGGGAATCACCACCCCTGCATTCTTCAGATCCTTGATTGTTGCATTAATCTCTGTAGTCCCTCCAGGAATCAGCTATTGCTTCTGATTTAATATTTTGCTAGGCAGAGACAGTTCTAATGGCTTCTACTTGGTCTTTCTTACCATAATAACCCTCATTCCACAAGTCCAAGATCCAATGTGGGGAATCTGCCAGTTACTGAATATGTCTATTCCAATTATGCCTTTTGGAACTGGGGAAATAACCACAGAATGGGTCTGGGGACCCACTGTACCCACTGTGATATGGACCAGAGCTAAAACTCCATCAATGACCTGCCCTCCATAAGCCCCTATTCTGACTGGTGGACCACAGTGACATTTGGGTCTCGTGGAATTAATGTCATTTCTGAGCCAGTGTCTAGTAATCCCCAAAATATTTGATCATTTCCTTTTCCCCAATGCATAGTTACTCTGGTATAAGGCTGTAGGTCTCCTTGGGGAAAGGTGGGAGGAAGATTAACAGTATAAGTTTTTGGCAGTTTAACAGGATCCTTCCCCAAGGGAACCTGGCCTTCTCCTCATTCAAATGATTCTGGCTCTGTAAACTGTCTCAAGTCTGGGAATTAATTAAGGGTCCGTGATTCCCTGCATCTGTAATTTGAGTTAGTGTTTTGTCACTGGACCTCAAACTCTTCTACTTATACAGATCCAGAAGAAATTTAGTAGACTGCCCATCTATTTCACTTCTAAATACCCCATGATCTATGAGCCAATATCATAACTCTATTCAACTCAGACTAATTTGAGTGCCGCTTTAAATCTGCCTTTCATTGCACAAACCACACGCACCTTGTCTTTGGCAATTGACTGCCAATACTTGACTTTTACCAGACTGAGGTCCGACCATCCCCATAATGTTTACGGATTCTAATTCCATCACAACCCTCCCTACAGTAATATCTGAACTACAGAGAAGAGCAATCACAGAGCTCTTCAGGGAAGATGGAGTTAGTCTTCCAAATTTATTCCTCACAGTCCTAGTTAATGGACATTCCTGTGGTAGGTGGGCAGATCTTGTATGGTAAATCGATTCTAGCATTCCAATTTCTCTTAGCCTTTGAATTCCCTCTTCTACTGTATACCAGGGCAAATCAGGCATCTCTACCTCAGAGCAGTGCCATCTTTTGGTCCATGTTTCAGTCAGCCAGCCAAACCAACAGAGCCCTTTCTAACCCCTTGAGTTGCAGCATTGAATCAGAATTTCTGCTTAGTGTGCCCATATCAATTAATTCAGCATGATCCAACTTTATATTTCTTTCACCATTATCCCATACCCTTAGTATCCATTCTGACACATATTCCCCTGATTTCTCTATATATAGGTTGGAAAATTTATACAGTTCTTTCAGACTATAGCATACTTCCTCATGGGTCACACTTTGTATTTTACCTTTGGGGGCTAGTTGTGATTTTAGTCTAATAATAGATCTCAAAGAGTAGAGGGGTGGTGGAGGTGGGTAAGGAGAAGGATTGGAAATGCCTTACAAGCTACTGACCTCAGGGCATTCCTTTGCATTTTCGTCCTGTAAGACAAGATTAATCTCTTCTTCAGGCTGGGGTTGGAAGGCAGTTTCCTCCAGCAGGGTGGAGTCTGGGCAGTGCATGTTGGAGTTTGGATGGTACCTGCCTCAAGGCTGGGGGGAGGTCCACAATCCCTGGGGCAGGCTGGAAGATGGTCAGTACAGGCTTTAGTTTGTCTGGTACCTGCCTTAGGGCTGGGAGGAGGTCCACACTCCCTGGGGCAGGCTGGAGGCTGGGTGATACAAGGTTGACAAAGTGTGGTCTCCACAGGGCTGTGGTCTCCATAGGGCAGGTTATCACAGGTTTATCTGCTAAAGTCTCAGCATAATATAGGTTTCCAATGCCCCAACAATATTGTCTTTATCCCATATATATGTCTCCATCCCAATATCCTTTCAAATCAATGCCTTCACTTTAACCACAGACATCTTGTGAGGTTGAGATTTTAGTTTCCTTTGTAACTCTGCTACTTGTACAATGAGAGTCTGAGTCTGGATTTCATATATTTTAAGCCTGTGTCTGCAGGAAACAAGATTTTCTTTCAGAGCACACATAGAAACTTTGACATCATTCATGCAGCATTTAAATTGCAAATTTGAAGACTTTAGCTCATCTCCTTCCTTTATAACTGTATCTAGAGTATCTAGGAGAAACCAGCCAACATCATTGTACCTTTTGACTCCACAAAACTCTGTTAAGGTGTTGAAAACACTCTTACCAGATCTTTGCCTCTTATAAGCGTAGAAGTAGGGGAATCCACTTATGATATTTTGTGTATCTCCATTGCCAATTCATGCCATGGACTGTTAGTGGCCTCTTCATTATTGGAAAAGGAATCATTAGTACCCTTGAGTACAATTAGAGTAGACAGCCAATTGCAAAACTCCCAGAACCACTTCAGACATCCCATGTTTAAGATTCAGTTAATCAAGAACCACTCCTGGTACAAAGCTGTGTTAGTCAGGGTTCTCTAGGGAAACAGAATCAAAAGGATATATCTATAAATATTATGAGATATATAAACTTCTCTCACATGACCATGGGGATGCACAGGTCCAGATTTCACAGCAGGCTGCAAACCAGGGGCTCTGATTAAAGTCCAATGAAGGTCCTTAATGAGTTTCATTTCCCCTTTTAAGGCATTCAACTGATTGCACAAAGGGTCACTCATTGCTGACAGCAATCTCCCTGGTTGATCATAGATGTAATCACCCATCTATGCAATAAACTCACTGATGACTAAAGTCCGCAAAAAACAACTGGGCACAATTACCTGGTCGAGTTGACACATTAGCCCAACCACCACAGTGAGTGACTAAAATATTAGTGGAGATCTAGAGAAAGTGGGAGTCAATTCTTTGAAAACTTGCTAGTTAATAGAATGACCACTCTTTTTGAGAGAACATGGTTTACATACATACATACATACATACATACATACATACATATATATATATATATGTATATATATAATGTATTTGTTCCTGGGAAGAGAGTTTCCATTAACTTTAAGTAACTGTTCAGTAGCATTCATGGCTGTATTCACAAAGTGGCAAATTCATGTGGCTGGACCATCTCCTTTATGATAGAGTACAGATACCTTGCACATTAGGGCAGTCAGGTTCTCTGATTTGTCAACAATATTGGAGGTTATAAAGGTGAATCCAAAGCAAATCCATTTGGTTGATTAACTGTACTAATGAAAGAAAATAATACTTTTTAAATTGTATATATTTCCAAATGTGGAATTATTAACTTCAAAGAGGGTTCAGCTTGCTGGGAGGAAAGGTTTTGGAATAATGTAGTTTATTGTTAACTTTTTATGGGTTTGGGTATTTTCATTGCAATAGGTATTTTTCAGCATATGGGCTTTACAAAGCCTAGTTCCTTAGGAAGTTTGTTTGACTATTTGGAGTGAGGTACAAAGGTGATTTCTAAAGAGAACATGTATTTTGGAAAATTAAAGGCTTTTTTTCCTCCCTAAATAACCAATAACCTAAAAATGTAACTGAAGAATTCCACCAAAATACAAGGATTATAAACACCACATGGACTAGGATGACTTGTAGAATGGAGGAAAATCAGTGGAGTCTCTTGGGATGAAATGTAATGAATATTGAAACTATGCACGTGGAAAAGTGAAAGATGTATAGCTACAACATAACAATATAGAAAATGTATAGATGAGGGAAATAGTAAATTGCAAACGTAAGGGACATGGTTACAGTAAGGAAAGAAAATCGAATGAGACCAGTCAAATCTGCTTTTCTCAACAAGCTTCGTTTTTTAAAAAGGAGGGATTTCTATTCTTCACAGTCCATATCATTCTTTAGTTCAAGGATCTATATAGTATTAAATATCAATGAGAAATCGTTAAATGAAGTTTTGAAGAAACAAAATCCCCAGGAACATCCTATAAAAATCAGTGGTTCTCAAACTCAGCTACCTATTAGAATTACCTGGAGAGAATTTGGAAATCCCTATTCTCAAGTCACACTCCAGTCTATTTAAAGAAAAATATCTAGGGGTAGACCCCTAGATAAAGTTCTCCAAGTAAACCCAATGTTTAGTGCAATCAGGTTTGAGAACCAAGGCATTAAAACAGTATTTCTTTCTGTGGGGTCCTCAAGCTCCCTGCATCACAACCACCTGAGATGTTTATTAACAAATTCTTTGACTGAAGCCTAGCCCTCCTGAGTCAGAATATTTGGTGGTGGGGAGGTGGGGTCTTCATTTTTTAAAAATGACGGTTTAAGTTAGAAGATAATAAACCCTTTTTTTTCTCTCTTATTTGTGCAAATAAAATGACAATAACATGAACTGGATGAATTGGATGAATTAATTCTTCTCAAAGAAGTTGATTATTATTTTCTGAAGGAATTATTCCAAATATTTTGTAACATTACAATTTAAAAAGAACAAGTTCCTGCTTAATTAGAACTCTCTTTCGGCAGGAGGCAGAAATAGAACTAAGATGTATTTACATTATTTCATTTAATTTTCACAAACGATCTGCACCAATTTTTATTTCATAAAAATTAGGTTGAGATAAGTAACTATCATGCACAAAATTACAGCACTAATAATGGATCAAAGATCTAAATTTTTGTCTCTCTCAATCTGAATCCTCGGACCTACCCTATCAGGTGATTCTCCCTTCTCTCTGATGACCATATCTTCATATCTGGTTTATCTCTTCCCTATAATCTCTATTGTTCTTGGTGCAAACCATTCACTAACTCATCATCCCAGAGTCTTCCACTCAGTCTTCTAACTTGCCATCTTTGGTAATCTCACCATCCATTTTGATGCTCTTTCTAATACCTGAGGTCGGAGTAGAGATTGGAGAAGGAAAGAATTAAACAAGATCTCAAATACTCTGTTTTCCCTGCCATCCACTTTGCAGAAATTAAATTTCAAGGACTTTAATCATTATTTACATAAACCATGGTTTCTCTTAGAATTTGTCATTATTTAAAATTCAGTATTCATAATAACTTCAATTAATTTAAATTTATGGTCTTTCTTTTTCAACTTTTTCTAATAGCTAGAATAATGTCTGCTTTATATAACATGAAAGAAACTTTGGGAGATTCCTACATTTTAAAAAATTTCCTTCCTAAAACCTCTCTCATTTGGTTCTTTCTGACCTTAATCAACATTTCTGTTGTGGTTCCTTGTTACTTGAGAATCATTCCCCATTCTTCCAATTCATGACTCTGATTCTGGCTTCTGTTAAATCTCTAACCTGTCTGGATATCTAGCCAAGTTTGCATCAGCACTACTTTGTCCCTTGACTTATCATTATCTTATCAGCAATCAGCTGCATATACAAGCCCTTTGGACTTTTCCTACCTTTGAATCAAAAGGCTAATTCAGGAATTACTGTATAGGCTTGGATGATTAGTCCTGACTATCAAGGGGAAGTAGGACTGCATCTAGTAGAGTTTGCCTGGAATAGAGGAGACCCTCTAAGGTGTCTCCTAGTACTGCCATGCCCTGTGATTAAAGTCAATGGAAAATTCCAACAACCCAGTCAAAGCAGGGCTAACAATCCATCCAGAATCTTCAGGAAACAAAGTTTGGGTCATTCCACTAGGCAAAGGCCCTCAGCCAGCTGAAGTGCTTGCTGAGGGTAATGAGAACATGGAATGGGTAGTGGAAGAAGGTAGTGATAAATATGAACTTCGACCATGTGACCAGTTACTGAAATGAGGACTGTAAGGGTCATGACTCTTTCTTCCTTGTTTCATTATGAATATGACTGTACATGTACATAAAATGAATATCTTTGTTTTCTTCCCTAACGTTTTCTCTTATATAACAAGTTGTATTATTTTCATATCATAATATTTATGGATGTCAAGTTTAAGAGTGAATATTACCTATTTTGCAACTTATTTTGTAACTTACAGAAGAGAGACAAACATATAACCAAAAGAAGAGAGTTGGATCAAACAAAAACTTATTGAAATTTTTATCTAATTTTTGATCTATGACTTTATTATTTGTCTAGTAATCAAGATTTCTGAAATACTACATTAAAACCATTCATGGGAACCTACTGTTTTGTTTTCCTGTGTTGTGTCTGACTACTGAGAGATCATGGTTTATTGTGTGAAGGACACTGTGAAATCGATATTATAGATGCCAAATAATACATCCAGATGGTTTCTTGTCAAAACTTGAATTTTGGGACAAATTCATACTACAAATTCTACTTTATATATAATAATATAATTGGATTTTATAATTTCATTTGGTTTCAAAGAAACTTCATGGTTGTAGAATCTAGAGCCTCTGTTCTTGGTTTCAGCAAGCCTGAGGTTTTCCCATACAGTGACTGTTTATTGGGGTCCTTAGCATTGTTCAGAATGCCTTGGTGAAAAATATAACAGTATTTTAATGAGAAAAGACACCCAGTCTAATGATTTACATTTGCTTTATATTTTCCATCTTCTCTATATTGTATTACTCTAATTTATTCCACACATAGGTAAAACCAAAATTACAGTTGATGTTTTAAAAGTGTTGTTTATCTGTCAAATAATGAATATCATGTTCTAACTTACAATAGATATATGAAATTATCTTAAGCACTTATTTGGTTATAAAAATACAAGATTGTCTTCTCAATTGAGATTTAAATTGCTGCATGGTTTATCATACATTCTTATAAAAAGGTATATAGATTCATAGACATGGGGTCATAAAATAAGGAAAAAGTTAAAATGAGGAAAATTTTAGATATATAAGTCTTTTGAAGGATTCACATTAGACCTCTTATATGATGGAAAAATATCAAAAGATTTAGTGATTCATATTTTTCTGCCATACAAAATACATAACCCATAAATCATCAAGTAATTGAATCTATGTATACATAAATAAATGTATGTATACATTTGCATGCATATCTTCAGCCAAGGTTCCCCAATTTATTTTCAAAATATCATAAAGGAATAAAAACTTTTCTGACATAGGTTGGGAGTATGTGTTTGCTACACACAGTAAAGAAAGCAAAAATGATTAGGATATATTAATGCTAAACATAAGGAAATAATATCCATTCTAGTTACAGACTATAGAACCATGTTTGCTTGAACAAATTCAATCTAAATTATGGTTATTGAAAATTTAAATAATTTTTAAAAATTATTGACTTCTTTTAATTGTAAGGGATAAAGAAAATATAAATATGAAAACTAAAATGTTTGTTAATTCAGGGTGCATTTTATCCCACTTAAGAAAAAATCCAGCCAGGATTGTCCTAAACACAGAAGAAATTCATGGGTTTATGGAACTGAAGAATCAAGGGGCAGCCTTGCTTCAGAGGTACCTTAATCTGGGTTAGGCACTGTCACTAGGAACCATTTCATGAATTTCTTTATTCTGTGTGTCACCTTCATCCTCAAGCTGATTCACTTCATGATGGCAAAATGGCAAGATGGCAGGATGGCTCTAGCAATTTTGAATCTCATCATCACAGAACTAAGCGCATTCAAAACAAAATCGTGAGTTCCTCCTATTTAGAGTCGTTTCGCTAACAAGCCGAATCAGTCATTGCAAATGAAATAATATTCTGAATGACTTTGGCCTGGGTTAGGTTCTCCTTCATGACTGAATTAGAGGTAAAAGAAAATGGATGAGGCTTCTAAACAATAAAATTAAATATTAGTGTCAATAAAAATAATGGGATATATATACACACATATATTCGACATAACAAAAACCAGAAATAAAAGACAATAATACAGATTCTTTTTTATTTTCAGAGGGTTGTCTTCCACTCTCCCCCTCAGTGATTAGGATTTATTTCTTATCTTGAAATCCAAAAAATGCCATAATATATGTCTAGGTGTGCATCTATTTCAATTATTTTGGCTTGACATTTTGATCTGACAAGTCTAATCTTTTTTCAGTTAGAGAACTGTAGTATATTGTTTTACCTCCTCCATCTGCTCTGTTGTCATCTTATGTACAGCTATCTCCCTCCTTACCTTTTTTTTTGTAAACATCTATTTATCATTCTCTATTGAGTTTTGAGATTTTTTTTTTAAACCAATGATTTGGTTTTCTATGGTATCATAACAAATGTTTTACAACTCTGCTTCATTTCAAAATTTATCCATCCTGTTTTAACTGAAAGTAATCTTTAGAGGTTTCATTATATTACATTTAGTTGGATTCAATACCCTTAAAATATTATGGAGACCAGAAAATAAGAATATGTATGTATGTGCAACTGTCTGTGCATGTGTGTATGATATTTTAAATAACCATACAATGAAATTTATTTTTTCCCTTTTTTGCCTTTTGGTGTAGTTATATGGACTTTAATACACGTAGAGATTCATGTTGCCACCACTGATCAAGATAGAAAACAGTTCCATTTCTCCCCCAAAACTCCATCTTGCTGTCCTTTTTAGTCACCTTTCCACACCCCTACCCCTGGGCAATCATTCATTTGTTCACCATCTCTACAATGTTGCATTTTTGAGAATGGAACTATACAGTATGTGAACTTTTGTAGTTGTTTTTTTTTCCCCACCCATCTTGAGATCCATCCACATTGATGCATGTCTATCAATGGTTTGTTCCTTTTTATAGTGTGGATGTACCACATTTTATTCATTCACTTGCTGAAGGGATTTTCTGCATAGACAATTGTTTGGTCTGTAAATAGGGGCAATGTATTTCTTCCCTTCTGCTCAGTATGCTTTTAAAAATCCTTTTCTCCTTTCATTTCCCTAAGACTACCAATACAACAATGAATAGGAGAGGCAAAAGTAAACATCCTTGCCTTATTTCCAGTCTTATATTATTTTGACAGTTTTAGTTATCCACAGGTGTTTTGTTTTGTTTTGTTCTGCTTTTTTGTAGCTGTTTCATTCAAAGTTATTTATGGGATAATGATTGTTTGGAGTTTTCACATGGATCCTCTCTTTAGACAACTGGAGGAATTTATCTGACTGTTATAATTAAGGAACAAGATCTCTGGTAAAGATCATGTGGATCCATGCTAAAAGCTTTAAGTCCAGATAAAAGGGAGAAGGGTAAAGGTAGAAATTATACTGCCATTCATTGATATGGCAGACCAAAATTAGCAAGGGTCATCTCCAATTGTCTAAGTTGACTGACATACATGAACACTGTTTGATTCCACTGATAAACACAAGAAAGTCACTTGAAAGACACCAGGAAGCACTATGCTAGATTTGACCTCTCTATATTTTAAGAATATATTGGAATAGATAAGCTACATTTGAGGATATTTCTTTTGATATTTGATTAGATGAAGGT
>PVKH010045589.1:0-10482 GCA_004027955.1 Chaetophractus vellerosus
GTTTTAATTTCTAAAAGTGGAAACTGGTTTCATAGTAAATAACATTTCACAAGAAACAGAGGAAAGAGACTTGATATTAAAACCTGGCAGTGCAAGCTTCAAATCTCAGTGTAATGCTTCTATCTATTTGAACTAGATCAGATTTCTTATTCTCTCAGCTTCCTTTTCCCCATTTATGAAATGAGAATAACAATACCTAGTTTGCAAAGTTTATGTAAGATTATACTACACACACACACAAATTCTATTCTGCTACAATGTGTGTGTTTGCATACACCAGTTAGTTCATACGGAGTAGGTAAATAGAGGAACAGTGGAGTTGTAACCTGGAAGTCCTGTTGGATGTCTCCAGCTTGTTAATGATTTTTAAAGGAGAAGACACACATATAGATGTCAATCCACCCCAATACAGGTGTCAGGGTCGCCAGCAAAAGCACGGCCCACACAGGCTCTGATGGGAAGATGTTTTACTCACATACATAAGAAACAGCAAGGGCAACTTCACTAGTGGGCATCTGTTCCCCATAGCCAGTGGGTCTGAATCGGTGACCAATGCAGGGACATCTTCAATGTACAGCATCCCCGTGTGTTCGGGATAGTAGGGGAAGGGGTATGTAGCAGTTTGGCATTATTTATGAATTCCAAAAATAGATATTGGATTATGTTTGTAAACTGGTCTGTTCCTCTGGGTGTATTAGATTGTATTAACTTCAGAGGTTTCACTTTTACTTAATTAAATTATGATTAGGACTTTGACTGGGTCATATCAGTAGGACACTGAAAATGACATGGCAGAAGAGAAAATTGGAGTTTTTTTGATGCTGGAGCCCCGGGAAGTAAACACAAAGAGAAGCAGATACCTGAGGAAAGAGAGAAGTCTCCGTTAGAAACATGGCAGAGGCTCCGGGAAGAGAGATGAGCCATTTGCTTGAGAGTTTTCAGCTGCAGAGACCAGAGCCCTGAACAACTGAGTCCAGAAAGAAAGGACCCCCAGGAGAGAGATGAGACTTATCCAGACTACAGCTGATATTGGAAAAAGCTGGGACCACAGAGCCTTCAGAGGCAGAGGGAGGCTGAACTCTTGCTGACGTTGGCAGCCATCTTGCTCCAACATGTGGCAACAGACTTTGGTGAGAGAAGTAACTTACACTTTATGGCCTGGTAACTGTAAGCTTCTACCCCAAATAAATACCCTTTATAAGACCCAACAGATTTCTGGTACTTTGCATCAGCACCCCTTTGGCTGACTAATACAGGATATACCAAAAATCCTCTTTATCTACTAGGTGGTTGTGTTTTATCCTACCAGGCTCACCTGGTCCTGGCACAGGATATATTTGTGGGTCCCAGGAAAAGGTAGCAGGTCATACTAAGACTACCTCACTATCACAATTTGCATCTCAGGCAATGATCACAGGGAATATTGATGTGGTTAAGCACAGCAAGCTGTGAAGATTATAGTACTGTATATGGTGTCCATTCACCCCTTATTTTTCTTTTGTCTCAGTTTGGTACCCTGCTCTGTCCTGAAAGTGCTTATTGCATGGTTTTCCCCAGTCTTCGTGACTTTTGCCCTTGCAACCATAACGCAGAAGTCTCAACACTCTCTTACTTCCTTTCCATCAAGGTACAAACACTTTTAAATTTAAATACATATTTTATATTTAGTGTGATATTTCTTTCTTATTAGCAATTAAAACTTTGTTTTTCACTATGCTAATATTTTTATTTGGATTATTACTGTTTTTTGTGCCCTATTTAGAAATTTGTATAGGGTTTAACAGATATGCTCCTAATATTATTTTTTCATAGCTCTGTTAATTTTAGTATTAGTGTTAATTTTGTAGAATGCTAGGTTTATCAGGAAGGTAAACATTGTGATAAAGCAGAAATGGCATAACACAAATTAAATACTCTATATTTCTCTGGGTATATGTATGTGTATAAATCTATAATGTTTTCAGTTCTTGATAGCAATGGTGGACTCTCATCATTCATTTTGACTTCCCAGTTTCTGAACCTCTGTCTTTGGATAACTCTCCCCCAACCCTTATGATTTTATTGGGGACAAAGATTCCCTCCCAATATAGAGTCAGAAAATGCTGGATACTTATTTCCCAGCCTCTCTTGAAGCAAGGGCAAAAGCATGTGTCCCAGGCTCCAACAATCAGAGGCACTCATCCAAAGACTCTGACTTAGGAGCTAGCAACACTACAACTAGGGACCAGGAGCTCCCTGTCACTTCTGTGGTGATGGTGTCAGTGCTTTCCTCACCAGAATGGATTTGGGTTATAGCTTTGGGTTTTCTTTCCTGCTTTGTCTAGAGCTAGATCATCATGCCTTGAGATGACTCATGAGTTATCCCATGTCCTTCAAAAAACTTTTCAGCTTAACTTAGCCAGAATTGACTTCTCTTATTTTCTTTGGAGAACTTTGGCTGATATGGTGGCTATTATTATAATCAATTCCGGTTTTTTTTGAACATCTACTGCATCCACTACACTTTAAGGGACACTCGGATTGGCAAAATACCTGTCTATTCCAGGTACCTATTGCTACATTTAACAAACTACCCCAAATGTTAGTAGTGTTAAACAATAATTTATAATTGATTTTTCATGGCTCTAGGGGTTGACTGGGTTCAGCTGGGTGGTTCCTTCTTGGGGTCTCTTATGCAGTTGCACTTAGATAAGTGGTTGGGTCTGGAATCATCTGAAGGCTAGAATAGGCTGCTCCTCCAAGATGGTTTCTTCACTTACATGCCTGGCACCTTGTCCTTTCTCCATTTCTGTACATTGCCTCATCCCCCAGGGCCTTTGTGTGTGTGGCTTGGGCTTTTCAAAGCCTGGTGGTCTCAGAGTAGTCCTACATGGCACCTGGCTTCCAAGCAGTAGGAAATGGAACAGACACAGTATTGGTCAAAGCAGTCATAGGGCCCGCCCCGCCTCAAATAGGTGGAAAAATGGAGAAATGAACTCCGGTTCTTGAAGTGGAGATTGACAGGTCATGCTGCTACTGCCAGAGATATATTTGTGGCCATCTGTGAAAAATACAATCTGCCACATTATGCTCAATAGGATAGGTGCTATCTAGAGAGTAATATAGAAAGCATTAAGCAATATAATTTCTTTTCTTTTTTTTCCTTTTTTTTTAAAGCTTTTATTTTGAAATACTTTCAAAACTACAGGAGTTTACAAAAATATTACAAATCCCATACGGTAACTCCAACATACCTCCAAATGCCCCTTGCCCAGATACCCAGATCCATCAATTTTAACATTTTGCCATATTTGCCATATCATTCTATCACCTATCTCTATCTATCTCTCTGTCTGTCTATCATCTATCTATCTATCTATCTATCTATCTATCTATCTATCATTTTCTGAAAATTTGCATGTAGACTGTATATATCATGCTCCTTAAACACTTAACATTGCCATGTACATTTCCTAAGAACAAGAATATTTGCTTAATATAACCACCTTAAGGGGTTATCAAGTTCAAGGAATTTAACACTGATATAATGCTTACAGTCTATATTCCAATTTTTCATATGTCCCAATAAAGTCCCTTTGAGCCTTTTTTCCTCCCTTGATCTATCCCATCCAAGATCATGTATTCCATTTAATTGTCATTGTCTCTAGAGTTGCTCTTTCTCCTTTTTTAAATTATGGGAACATATATATAACATAAACTGTCCCATCTCAACCACTCAAAAGCATAACATTCAATGGGATTAATTATATTCACAGTATAATTCACCACCTTCTACTACTAAAACTTTTCCATCTCCCAAACAGAAACCATACACTCATTATGCATTAACTCTCCACTCCCCTTGCCTCCTATCCCTGGCAACCTGTATTCTAATTTCTGTCTCTATAATTTTGCATATTCTTCAATATTTTCCTTATAATTACCATGGGGCTTAAGTTTAACATCCTAAATCTATAATATTCTCATTTGCTTTGATACCAACTTAACTTAATAGTATACACAAACCATGTTCCTATAACTCTCCATTGCCCACCTTTATGCAGTTCTTGTTACACATTACATGTTTGTATATTATGTGTCCAAAGCCAACTGATTTATCCCTACATTTTATGCATTTGTCTTTTAGATCCTGTAGGAAGTGGGCTTAAAAGCCAAAAATAAAATAGTACTGGCGTTTATATTTATCCATGTCATTACCCTCACTGGAAATCTTTATTTCTTCATTTGGCTTCAATCTATTGTCTACTGTCCCTTCCTTTCAACTGCAGAACTTTCTTTAGCCTTTTCTATAGGTTGGGTCTGGGAATGATGAACTCCCCCAGCTTTTGTTTTAATCTCTCCAGTTTTTTGTGTATGTGTTTTTTTACATTTTTTCCCTTTTTTTCTTTTTATTATTATTTTTAAAGAAGCTTTAGATTACATAAATGTTACATCGAAAATATAGTGGGATTCCCATATACCTCAACCCCTCCCCCTCCCACACTTTTCCCCATTAACAATTTCTTTCATTATTGTGGCACATCTGTTACAATTCATGAACATTTATTGAAGCATTGCTACTAACCCTGGTCTGTAGTTTACATTATGGTTTACACTTTGCTTGGCATAATTTTAAAGGTTTTGACAAAATGTATAACAGCCTGTTTCTGTCATTGCAATGTCAGGCAGAACAATTCCAATATCCCAAAAATGCCCCATGGTACACCTATTCTTCCCTCTCCCTCCCCTCAGCACCTCTGGTGACCACTGTCTTTATATCAATGTTACAAGTCCTTCCACTACTAGAATAATAAGTCTACTTTAGTCCATAATTGCATTCCCACCTTATGCTTGTTCATTCCTCAATCTTGAGGATTTGGGGATGGTGATGCCCACTCTGCTTCCGGTTGAGAGGAGGTTTAGATCCCATGGGGCAGATGGGTGGAACTGTCTTGCTTGCAGTTGTAGATACTCTCTGTTTTAGGGGATGGGTGTTGTCCATCATCATCCTTTTGTAAGTTGTCCTGGGTGAGTCCAATGAATTGGAGGGTAGGTGTTGGCTGCAGCTCTTCTGAGATTCAGGAATCAACTAGCATATGGACAGCCAGAAGATTTAAGTCTCTGGGACACATATTTAATGGTTATAGTGCTAATTATAGGTTCAAATAAAAAGGGCATAAGAACCACGTGTAGGAACATTGTAAGGGGAGGATAGGTTATCATATATTCCTAGGTAAGGCCCACTGACAGGGTGCCAAATACTTGGGGTTTTCTGCCCTGCCCATAGTACCAGATCTCTCTAGAGCCCTCAGGAGCCCCCCATCTTGAGGCCCTGTTTACTGTGGCAGTCAGTGAGATCCTGGTAAGATGTGCATAAGCGTAACCTTTGAAATGACTCCCTGACCCACTTTGAAATCTCTTAGCCATAAAAATTCTTTTGGTCAAGAACTTTTCCCAAATGCATCACTAGTTGGTTCTTCACAATAATCCCTCAGTGCCAGGGATCTTTGGTCCATCTTGAGTTGATTTTTGTATATAGTTTGAGGTAAGGGTCCTCCTCCTTTTTTAGCAAATGGAGATCCAGTTTTCCCAGCACCATTTGTTGAAGATACTATTTTTGCCAACTGAATAGGCTTTGCTACCTACTAAAAAATCAGTTGACCGTAAATCTGAGGGTTGATTTCTTAGCTCTCAATTCTTTTCAATTAGGCTGTGTGTGTTCTTGTGCCAGTATCATACTATTTTGATTATTGTAGCTTTGTACTAAGTTTTAAGATTGGAAAGTGTAAGTCCTCCAAATTCATTCTCCTTTTTCAATATGGGTATAGCTATTCAGGACCCCTTACCCTTCCATATAAATTTGATGGTTGGCTTTTCCATTTCTGCAAAGAAGGTTGTTGGAATTTTGATTGGGATTGTAGTGAAACTATAAATTTCTTTGAATGGAATTGACATCTTAATGACATTTAGTCTTCCAACCCATGAATGCAGAATATCTTTCCATTTGTGTAGGTATTCTCTAATTTTTTTTAGCAATGTTTTGTGGTTTTCTGTGTATGAGTCCTTTACATCCTTGATTGGATTTATTTCTAGATATTTGATTATTTTAGTTGCCATTGTGAATGGAATTTTTTTCCTGATATTTTGTTCCAATTGTTCATTGTTTGTGTTTAGAAACACTACGGATTTTTGGCGTTGATCTTGTACCCTGCCACTTTGCTGGATTCATTTCTTAGCTCTAGGAGCTCTGTTGTGGATTTTTCAGGAATTTCTGTGTATAGGATTATATCATCTGAAAATAGGGGAAGTTTTACTTCTTCCTTTCCAATTTGGATGCTTTTAATTTCTTTTTCTTACCGACCTGCTCTGGCAAGAACTTCCAGTACAAAGTGAATAACAGTCATGACAGTGGGCATCCATGTCTTCTTCCTGATCTTAGAGGGAAAGCTTTCACTCTTTCAGCATTAAGTAGGATGTTAGCTGTGGGCTTTATATGCCTTTTATCATGTTGAGGAAGTTTCCTTCTATTCCTAGTATTCTTAGCGTTTTTATCAAGGAATGGTGCTGTATTTTGACAAATGCCTTTTCTGCGTCAATTGAGATGATAATTTTTTTCCTTGATTCTCTTAATGTGGTATATTACTTAATTGATTATCTTATGTTGAACCAACCTTGCATAATAGGGATAAATCCCACTTGATCATGGTAGTGCATTTATATGCAGAGTTTAGCTTCAAAATAGGCCACATTTGAGCAACAAGGAGGCTTTCAGGAGGTAACTCTTAGGCTACATATAATACTAGGCTAAAGTTTCAATTTCACAAGAACAAGGTTCATAAGTACAAACATCAATATCAAGGGCCTGGCATATAGGTCTGTCTGCCTTTGCTAGGCACTGCCCATGTTGTTCTCTAGGGATTCTTGCCATTCTATTAGAGAATGTAACAGGATTCCCTAGGATGGGATATCAATACTTTTTTGGATATTGTGTGGGTCCCCATCCACCGAGACAACACCCCATGACCACTTGAACATATTCATATCCCACAGAGGCATGCCCCAGGTGCACCCCTCCCCACACATCCCCTCACCACCAACACGCCAAAAAACTCATTCTCCCTCACCACAGTTGTGACTCTTCTGCAACCCAAAACCTCCCAAAAACAAAGCCAAAAAATAAATAAATAAATAATAATTTAAAAATACAAAATACAAAATAAAATATCTATAAAAAATTTAAAAAAATTTTTTGCACCGTGTTTTTCATTTCCATAAGATCTGTTATGTACAGTGACAATTTCTTCTGTATGTTCCACCAGTGTCTTATTTTTTTCACTTTATTTTCAAAGAAGCTTTAGGTCACATAGAAGTCACATAGAAAACATAGGGGATTCTATATACCCCACCCCTCCCCCTCTCACATTTACCCTTATTAATAACATTTTACAATTAATGAACAAATATTGGAGCATTGCCACTAACCATGGTCAATGGTTTACATTCTGGTTCACATTCTGTACCATAAACTTTTATAAGTTCTAACAAAATGCATAGCGGCCTGTATCCGTCATTGCAAGAGCATGCAGAACAATTCTAATGCCCCCAAAATGCCCCATGCTCCATCCATTCTTCCCTCCCCCTCACCTTGGAACCCATGGTAACCACTAGGTTGCAATTTTTGAAGAATCAGGTTCATCGTTACATGCATAAATATTGAGGGCCTGACATATTGGCCTGTCTTCTTTTGTTTGGCATTGTCTATGTTCTTGAGAGACCCTTGCCCCTCTATTTGAGAACCTAGCAGGATTCCCCAGGATGGGAGTTTAATATTTTCTTGTTTATTGTGTGGGTCTTCACCTCCCTCAGTTTTGAAAGATAGTTTTGCCAGATATGGAATTCTTGGGTGGCAATTTTTTGCTTTCAGCACTTTAAGTATGTCTTCCAACTTCCTTCTTGCCTCCATTGTTTCCAAAGAGAATTCAGCATTTAATCTTATTGAAGCTCCTTTGCATGTGACATATTGTTTCCTCCGTGCAGCTTTCAGAATTCTCTCTTTGTCTTTGGCATTTTACAATGATGGGTGTAGGGTGACCAAATACCTGAAAGTAGCTTGCCTATTCCGCTTTCTCTCCCTGTTGCTGGGATACAAAGGAAAGAATTATATATAAATTAGAAGGTAATGAGATGCCACCCTCTCTTGGTGTCAAATTCCATTTCTTGTGGTCAAGGACATCTTGTTGAAGCAATGAAGTATGAAAAACAGCTTCAACCAGTTGACCAGACCTACAAAGAAGTCCCTGGCTATCTTCGCTTCAACTTGCTTAATTAACATAGTAAAATTCCCACCCAGGGGTGGAGTTATTTGCCCCTTTTTTGATCATGCAATGTATTTGCAAGAACGATTTCCTGAACATACTAATCATACAATTATATAACTATGTATGTTCATCCATATGCATAAAAGCTAATGCATAATCAAAGTAAATGCTAAGTAGAAACTTAGATATTTAAGCAAGAGTGAAACTGCAGCACAGGGAGTCAGGTCTGAGTCACTTTAGACTGAAGTTGATTCCTTGCTTCTGCAGACACAATAAATATAAGTTCTGCCTAACTCTCATGAAGTTTTTCTCTCTACATCTCTGGTTATCCCCAAAGCCCCAGCTTTGGGGCCTAACAACAGTTTGATTATAATAATCCATAGTATGTTTCTATTTGGGTTTAACCTGTTTGGAGTTTTCTGAGTGTCTTGGATGTGTATGTTCAGGTCTTTCATTAAATTTGGGAAGTTGTCAGCCCTTATGTCTTTGAATGTTCTCTCTGCCCCTTTCTCTCTTTCTTCTCCTTCGGGGACTCCAAAAAAATGTGCATATTGGTGCATTTGATGGTGTCCCACAGGTTCCTCAGGCACTCTTCACTTTTTTCCATTCTTTTTTTTTCTGCTTTTTATACTGAATGGTATCAATCGTCTTATCTTCAAGTTCCCTGGATCTTTCTTCTGCCAGATCCAAAATGCTGTTGGACCCTTTTATGGAATTTTTAATTTCTGTAACTGTGGTCTTACCTCTGTTTTGTTCCTTTCCATAATTTCCATCTCTATTTTGATATTCTCTTCGTGTTCATCTATCATTTTCCTGATTTCTTTTAGTTATTAAGAAATATTTAATACCATTTTTAAAGTCTTTGTCTAGTATATCCCAGTTCTGATCATCCTCATTGATGGTATCTAATGCTTTAATCTTCTCCTTTGCCTGGGCCACCACTTCCTGTTTCTTTGTGTTTTGTAACCTTTGTTGTAACCTGGACATTTTGATATTTTAATGTGTTATCTCTGGAACTTAGATCTGAGGTGTCTGTTCCTTAAGCTTGTATTCAGCCAGTGTTATAACAGAGCTTTCCTTGACTACCAGGTGCTAACAAAAAAAAGGGGGTGGGGGGAGAAAATACCTTTCCTAGTCTTTGCAGATTGATCTGTGTGAGGGCTCTCTCTCAGAGCTTATCCATATAATGAGTTAGAGACTAGTTCCAAGCCAAGCCCAGGGGACTCCCTGATCCTTTCTATACAAGTGTCTTGTCTTGAGACTCATGTGGCCCAAGAAATTCCTCCCTTTACATGGCTACAAATCTCCGCTCTTCCCTAGGAAACAGTTTTCCCATGGTCCTGGGAACTGCACTCTACATCCTATAGCCAGCAATCCATTGGCCCGGGCAGCACAACTTGCCTGCTCTCCCACAGCATTCTGTAGGAGTGCTCTGTGTACTGCCATCTACATGTAAGGCAAGTTCTGGGACAGCAAGTCCCTCAGGCCATCACCAAACAGTTGGTCCAGACTATTCATGCTCCCAGTATGTGCATGAGGGTTACTCTGCTCCTTCTGGAACCAGGACAGGTATCTGCTTTGGGAATGTAGGCCAACTCTGCTCTGACCCAGTGAGAATTGGGGGAAGAGTCAGCAAAGGCACCATGGGATCCTACTGCTTTTAAGAAGCCTTTTTCATGATCCAGCACTTGCCCTGTTACTACAATCTTTTAACTGTTTTCTGGAACTTAGATAAAGATGTTTCTTCCAGTTCTTCTGGTTGTTTAAATCCTCTTTAGTTGGGTGGAACCCTGAAGTTTCACACTCTGCCACCTTGGTTGAAGTGTGCCAGCAAAATGGTTTTTTGTTTTTTTTGTTTTTGTTTTTGTTTTGTTTGTTTTTTTGTAGCAAAATGGTTTTTAAAAGTCAAGGTGCCCATCCTTAAGGGATAATATTTATTGCTTGTAGATAAATATACAGAGGTATGATTTATAAAGGAAGGTGTTAACATCTCAGTGGAGAGAACACTCCTTCACACAAGGTCCTATCTCTAGTTTTTGACAAATAATGCAGTACAAATTGGGGACCCATTAGAGAGTCTTAGAATCCTAGAGGAGAGTTCTTTCCCAGTTATTGGTGTTTCTCTTTGATATTACTTGGGAAAATCTAATAAGTGAAGAAATTTATAAGCAGTGTCCCAGTCAGC
>PVKH010045590.1:0-10496 GCA_004027955.1 Chaetophractus vellerosus
GGCTTGTTGTCTGGTGGACTTCTCTGAAAGGTGAACTGGCTGGGCCATATCATGAAGGGAACTCCTCCTTCATCACCTATTGTTCATCCTTTTTAACCCTGACAATTTCTCTCTAATTTCTTGCTTGGAAGATATAAGCTTGAAGGACAACATTTAAGGACCCAAATGAAGGCGAGGAGAGATGGCTATTTATAATTCAGAATATAGTCTTTCACTTTATCTTCCAATTTATAATAGAGTATCACCCATATTTATTTCTGGTGTCCATAAGTCCAGATCTCTCTGGTTCTACCACTTCACAGAGAATCGAGACTTCCGCTTCCCCAGGTAGGTTGGGGGGTGATGGTGATTTCACCCTGCTGCATAGGGTAGGGCAAGGAAATCTGGGAATTCAATTGGTTCTTAAACACCCTTTCAACATTCTCAACCTCATCTCCATCACCCCCTGTTCAGTGTTACCTTTCTGGAGTTATGCCCCATGAATCAACTTCCAGCCCTACTTCCTTAATGCAAGCTTGGGTTTCAACTTTCTTTGGACTGTGAGACCAGTTCCCACTGTTTCTGCATTCTAGCATCTAACTTTTTCCCTGCTGTTGTTTCCTCTATGAGTTTCCCTTTTCCTAGGGGATGTGTCTGTTCTTTCCTTATAGAAATCTGTTCACTATAATTTCAGTGCTGTTTTGGGAGGGAGAAGGAAGTAAGCATGTTTTATTGTAAGTTCAGTCACGTCTTGGACAGTGTTACAATCTATGTAGCCTCCATAAAGCTGTAGAAATCTCTATACGGCAGGACCAGTGGGGTAGAAGCTGAGAAGAGCAAGGCCAGAGCTAGAAGGATGGCTTACTAACGGAGATTGACCCTTTTGGCCAAACCTGTGATTGAGGATGGTGGGAGTTGAGAGGCCAAGCGTGAGCATAGCCAGCAGGGAAACAATTACACAGCCCTGGTTGGGAGGCAAAAAGAAAGACAGACTTCAGCCTTGCTCATTGCTATTATCCAATATCCAAAAAAATGGCCTAGTCAGTGGGTTGCAACAGGGGGACATGTGGGCCATGGCTGTGCTATTAGACATCATCAAGGTAAAGGTGCTATTTCAGGGCAGTCGCTAGGGTGAGAAACAGGATCTCAGTCAGTGACTTGGAAAACTATGGAACAGAATAGGCCTTAGCTGAGAAGGTGCTAGAGAGCTCCAGCCACCTGGGAACCTGCATAAGCAGCCCTGTCCAAGCTCTGTGCTGTGGGTGCTGACCAAGTTCTAACCAAAATTTAGTGTAATTTATGGTTTTCGTTCTGCTTTTAGAGAAAAAAAATCCCCAAGGCTCTGTGAAAACAAAACCAGTGATGACACTTTTTTCCCCCTCCCAAGTGCCGAAGGGCCTATTTAGTCAACACAAGCATTCAGTCTGACGCCCCTGCTGCTGCTGGCTGTTCTGCTGACCCTGCCCTGGAATCGTCTTTGTTCTGAGAGACATGAAGGCTCTGTCTTTGACCCAGCTGCAGAGCCCAGGGTCAGTGCTGCAGAATTTGGGGAGGAATCCAGCCAAAAGAAATGTGATCTCAGCCAAATTATACACAAGCCAGTACATTTTATTTCCATTGAGGATGCTGCTCAATCTAGCTTGTTAAATTCTAAGCTATGATCCAAATACCTGTATCTATACTTCTTCCTCCTGAAGTAACTGCTATTGTAGGACCTCGTCACAGACAGAGGACTGTTTCAGTTGCCCTAATACTGTGGAGAATGTTAGAGCAGGGAAAGAACTCAGCACAGGTAGGATGGTTGGTTAGGAGACAGGTAAGGAGAAGAGATTGTGGAAAACTGGGACAAGTCAAGCTGACCTAAAGGAGGGAAATAAGTTTCTATATGAAGTATCTTTTATTTTATGATCTTATTCTAAATCTTCATTCTTTATGATAAACTTTCTTTAGTAGACACACAGATGCTCTATTTCTCTGAATGAAAGGAATGACACTGCTTTGCATTGGTATCAACAGATAATCTTTTTAAAGAAAAGAACCTTTTAAAATATTCATTAATATAGAGAGACAAATCAAAATAAAGTAATTTTAAGCCAACTTCCCTCACATAGTTTGGCTAAGAGACAGAGGAATGTTTTCTGATAAACTATCACTGTGAGCTTCTTATTAGAAAAGGGATTTGGCCACAGCTCGGGTGTTGTCTTTTATTTAAAAAATTTAATTTTTTCAAAAGAGACATAATATAATAAGACACTTGCTATTGAAAAATAGGATATACCTGTAAATTATTAAACATATACCCAAACTAAACTTTTCTTGATAACCAAGTGTTGTTGCTATGACTGTATTTATCAGAAACTATGGCTATAATTCTACATAGAGAAGCATACGTTATAGAATATAGGTTCATATATAAGCTATCAAGGGATAGCACAGATCTCAAATGATTGCTTTCTTAATTTTAGCTAAAGAGCTATATTACTTTAACAGTGACATGTTTCTAAGATATTTGAGAAAGAAAAGAACAATGTATTCATATATTACTTGCACTTTTGTAAGCATATATGCGTAAACATAGTGGGGACGGGCTGATTCTGCATTATTATATTCTTTTTTGTTTTTTTCTACAGTTTTACATTTCTCCAGAAAAATTTGCTTATTTATTTAAAGAGAAACTCCCTAATTTCAGCTGACTTTGGGACCATGAAAGCATTGTGAAGGAAGATATTTGCAGTGTCATGACCGTCAGAAAGGCCAAATACAGAAGCAGCCTCTTCCCTTTCCTCTTCTTCTTTCTTTTTACCACTTTTTCTTTATTCTCTCATCCATTCAGTCATTCATTCAAAAATATTTGTTGAGCATCTACTATGTGCCAGACACTTTGGTGGGTCCAGAGGCATTACTATACCCTAGACACTGATTGGTGGTAGAAGTGTTTGGGTTAGTGGACAGATATCAATCAAGTATCACACAGCTTGCAAAATAAATGTTAATGACAGCTGTGGTGGACGTAATGCAGGCATGTAACTGAACTCTGTCAGCAGAGAATTGGTACATTTGTTCCAGACTGGGGTCAGAAAAGACTTCTTTGAGGAACTGAGGATTGACCTGAGATCTAAAGAAGACTACAGATCACACCTCCTTTCCAGCACTGTAAACAATATGTAGAATATAGAATATTTTGGGCTTAGGAATCAGGTAGATCTAGTTTCATAGTCTTCCTTAAGTGACTTTTATAGAACATAAGTGTACTAGCAATGTCTAATAAGCCCTTTCCAGTAGTCCATTAAAACTCAAAGTTACAGAGAAAGATAAGAACTGGCAACATCATTGTAATTTAAGATGCACAAAGACCTTATGCCCAAGGCCAGGGGCATGTTCACTAACTTCAATATTAATGTGATGCATTGAAGAGCACATTCTTGAACTATGTACCACACTTTCCAATCTGGAACCCAAACCAAACAGAAGACCCTTAAAAAGGTATGTAAGGAATCTGAAACCCCAAATATCTACTCCTAACCATATTACCTAGGGGCTACACTTAGAAAAAGGATAGTCAGCCACTCCTTGATAGAAAAACCTGGAAACTAGTGCCAGAGTCTTGCCCTGCTGCACCACACTTTGCTGCAATGGCTTTCTTTCAGTTGTCAATATAGCTCACATCACCCAGTACAGATGTAACGGGAGTAAGATTAAGAAGAGTGAGGGCACATTGCAATTTTGGAGCTGTAGTTATTAGCAAAGGCAGAGACAAGAAAATACTGCAGAGTGTTCTGGGAGAGTGTAATCTGACATATACTAAACTATACAAAGAAATGAAACAGAATGGACGGGGCTCAGCAATGCATTCTGAAGTAAGGCTGTGCCCATTTTCCCAGCTGTTGAGCTTCCACTGGAGTAGGCAAGGCTGCTGGCATGCAACTGGGCAGCCGGGGAGACTAAGGACATGCCACCATTTTGGCCTGTTAGCAGCCAGACCTGCTGCATCCCTCCCGGTTCAAAAATTAGTTTAAAACAAAACAAAACAAAACAGGTGTGTCTTACCCTGTAGCACACCTGCACCCATGTCTGACAAGCAAACAAACAAACAAACACCTCTAAACATACACATTGTGAGATATAGTCAAAGATGCTGCCTTGGATGACCTTAAGACTAACTTAGATGCTTTCTAAAGGAAGGAAAAGAAAACTTAAAAGATATTTTTCAAGAGTTTTCTCCTCAAACTATTTCTGGAGACCACAGCATCTAAAACAAGAAGCCAGGGCTGAAAGATGAAAACAACTTGGATAAATGCAGAGATGCAGATAGAACTAGTTGAGAAGAAGACAAGGAAAGAAATCTATGCTGAAAAAAATTCATATTGGAAGCAGTAAAGAGCTTACTAAACATTTAATTAATAATGTGGAAGGTAATTTTGAAAAACTGATAAAACGCAGAGGAAAAGGAGAAAGAGAAGAAAAAGGAAAAATATGGTAGAAACACAGATGTCTATCTTTACTATACCATGCAAGTGAAAATCACCATTGCCTCTTACTGCAATGACTGGTCTCCCAGCTCCCAGTCTTGTTCCCCTATAATCTATTCTCTATTCAGTTGATAGAGAGATTATTTAAAACGTAAATCAGATTGTGTTTCTGTCTGAAACCCTCCAGTGGTTTTCCTTTGCACTAAGCATGAGCACCAATTTGGATCCTTTGGCTCTTAGAGGTCCCATCCTTGCTTGGCTCTTGACTTCAGTTCATGTCACTGCTCTACTTGCACACAGTCCTCCATCCCCACTGACCTTCTGTCATTTCATCCAATATGCCTAGCACCTTCCCTCCTGAGGGCTCCGCAGTTACTATTCCCTCTTCCCAGAATGCTGTTCCCTCAGAACTTTGCTCATCATCTAAATTTCAACATGAAGGTCACCTTCCTGCAGAGGCCTTCCTTGACCACCTCACTAAAATCAGCCACCCAGTCATCACCTAATACGCCACCTTACTTAAATACCCTGCACCACACTCATCAGTATCTGATATTTTTCTTGATTAATTATTTCGAAATTCTTTAATGTATTTCTTCACTCCCCAAGAATATAAACCCTTGGCAAGTAAGGGTCGTGACTGCCTTCTGCTGAGAACAGTGCCTGTGTAATAGGAGGTGCTGCATAAATAAGCATTGAATGAATTAATAAATTATAGATTGTCTAAAGGAAAAAAGCAGGATATAAAACTCTATATTCATTATAATGTTCCTAAAATGTAAAAGATTATGTTTTTAAGTATAGAAAAGAGATATAGAAAAATACAATAAAATATCAGCAATGGTTATTTCTGGATGGAGGAAGTATGGGTAATTTCAGTTTTCATTATACTTCTCTTTATTTTCTAAACTTTCTACTTGAGAATGTATATTGTTAATCCCCCAACTCATTATTTCAAATAAAACTACTGTCTTGACCACTGAGAATCTGTGTGAACTTGCATAAGTCACCTAACCCCACAGGGTCTCAGTTGACCCATCTTTAAATGGGTGAACTTGTACCTACCTATCCTTATGCAAAGATCAAATGAGAACATATAAGTCAGGATACTAGACATAAGCTCTGTGAGAGATGGGCTATGTCTACCTCGGTCTCTTCTGGAGCTCCAGGGCCTAGTATGGTACCTGGCAGGTAGTAGTATCTCAATCAAATATTTGAGGAACACAGAAAAGGAGGAAAGAACAGAGAGAGGAAGGAGAAGAGGGCACAAGGGAGAGAGGTGTCCACACAATGGCAGCCTCTCAGTGAATGATCTTCTTTCTGGCTTGTTGCAGTTTAAAGATCCTGGTGTCACCATTGTGATGACTATGTTGCTGGGTGGCCTACATTTATTAATGTAGTCCACAAGAGAATGCAGAAGTATAGTTAAGAACAGGAAGTAAGAGTTCCCGAGTAGGTAGTCTAAGCTTCTCTTTCTGAATCAGACAGAGCAGTGTGTGGTCAGCTTTCACACTTGTAGGGTTTGGCTTTGAAAACTGTAGCAGTTTGATATAGTTTATAAATTCCAAAAATAGGTATTGGATTATGTTTCTAAACTGATCTGTCTGAAGTTTCACTTTTACTTAATTAAATTATGATTAGGGCTTTGATTGGGCCACCTTGGTGGGTGGGGACTCACAGATAAAAGACATGGCAAAGACAGAGTTGCGAGTTTTAAGCTGGAGCCTGGGAAGTAAGCACACAGAGGAGCAGAGCAGCTGAGCCCAGAGAGAATGGAGCTCCAGAGAGAGAGAGACAGAGCCAGTTGCCTGACAGTCTACAGCTGGCCTTGTGGAGAAACCAGAGGAGCTGAGCCTGTAGAGAAATGAGCCCTGGGAAGAGAGGAACCCAGGAAGCCTGAACCCTGGCAGATGTCAGCAGCCATCTTGCTCCAACATGTGGCAATAGACTTTGGTGAGGGAAGTAACCTTATGCTTTATGGCCTGGTGACTGTAATCTTCTACCCCAAATAAAAACCCTTTATAAAAACCAACCAATTTCTGGTATTTTGCGTCAGCACCCCTTTGGCTGACTAATACAAAAACCATCACTGGAAAATGAGAATGATCTTTGATTCTGATTAGTGAACCTAAATATCCATTTTATATTTTCTGATGTCTCCACATCACATCTTTCAATCAATTTTGGCACTCAGATTTTTATTCCCTCCAGTCTGTGATTACTCATTGTATGAGCTGGATAAGAGGGCATTATTTTACTAACAGTCACTCCTTGTCTCAGCACATATGAATAGTAACACATTTTTTTAAATATTCTAGAATATAAACTCTAGAATATCAAACAACTTTTGAGCAGCTATTTTCCAGTCCTGTAAAGACTTTGGTCTATCTTTTTCTGAAACTAAAATCCCTTAGTATATCATATGATTCATCTTTTTCATTAGCGTGCAGTCAGCAATATATGCACTATAGGAATATAGGTGTAGGAATTTAGAAGCTCAAAAGTAAGGAAGGAGAAAGGTAGATGTTATCTTCATTTAATAAGTGTAAAATATGGTAAATGAGAAATTAAGTGAGTTTCTAAAGATTACATAATAACTTAGTGGCAGAATGCATTCAAACCTAGGTTTTTTTATTCCAAATCCTATGTTTTTGTCTATGCTGGCTCTAAATCAATATTTAGAAACACATTAATATTATATTTTAGGTTTATGTAGATTTACTTGAGAATATATTTGTTTTAGTCTTTCTCTAAAGTTACATTTTGACAGGGTTTATCCAATGTTCTCTTCTTGCTACACTAAAACTTGCTTTAACTGATCATAAATTTTTAAGTTGCCAACTTAAATTTTCATACCTGATATGCAAATAAATAGATACCTGAATCATAAACGTGATAACTAAAGTTTCTTAAACAATATTAAGGTACTAACCACTGCCGCTTCAAATAGTTGAATTATATTTAGACCAGAAGATGGCATAAGAGGTATAGCAATGGAAAATTACACTCAAGAGGTAGAGGACTTCCTTATAGGATTTTATTATATGTCAGTTTCTACAGTATATATATATTTTACAAATAAAAAGAAGCATGGTTTTCCCTATGTTAATTTCTTGTCCTTTTTAAATTACATAGTCAATGTAGAAGAAAATATATAACAGAAAAAAAGCAAAATTAAAAAATTACCCAAAGCTTACAATCAAAAAACAACTATCACCAACATCTTGGCGCCTGTGTGTAACACTTTGTCTATGGGATCATATATATAATCTGCTAAACTAACTGCCACTTTCACCCAGAAACATGCCATGGGCATAGTTTTCATATCTTTTGGTGCCTGCATAGTGTCCCATTTCAGTATGTACCACAATTTATTTCACCACTTCCTCATTTTTAGGTAAGTAAGTTGGCTTGCAGTTTTCATTATGATGCGCAGTACTGTGATGAGAATCCTTGTACATACATCTTTGCTCACCTTTGAATATTTTCTTAGTAAACTTCCTAGAATTTAGCCTGGGAGCAGAATTACAGGTCAGAAGATAGGGCTTTTTGAAGACTTTCCCATCTATCATCAAATGGCCCTCTATGAAAGGTTGTATTCAATTTCATTCCACAACACTATAGAGAGCCTCTGTTCCCCGACACCTACACCAGACTTGCATGTTATCCTGGTGCATATTTTACTCTAAAAATAATTTATCATGAAGTTTCTTGTATGAGTCACATTTTTATGCTATACATAAAAATGGGAAGAAAATACATTCTCATTAAAGCTCATTAAAATCTTTATTCACACAAGTGAATGAAGAATTTTTGTTGTTTAATAAAAAATGACAAATATGTGCTGATTCCCTATGTATGTTAAATTGAACATTTCTGAATGAAGGTTTAAATGAATAAAAGAGGTAGTAGTAATAATAATAACAACACATAGCACTTCCCAAGAACCTTGGGACCAGGCATTGTTCTAAAAGCACTACAAGAATAATTAACCTATTTAATTCTCACAAGACTCATAATGGCAGAAAACATTTTTTTAAAAATCCACACTAAACTTTACCTACTTGTTTTTATCCTTGTATTTATCTATGCATGTACGGATCACTCTGGAAAGAAATTCTCCATATATGAAGGGTTCCCTTCCAGGTGATCAAGGCCAGAATCAAAGTTGTAAGAGCACATCTGAACCTCAAGGATGGGCAATTTCATGAGTGAAAGGACAGATCCTATGCATAGCATGCCATTTTCCATGTGAAGGAGACGAGGTTCCATGTCTTAGAGAGTCAACTTCTGTGATGACAGAAACACCAAGTTCTATGCCTGGAGTGCCAGGTTCCACATTTGTAAGGCCATGCTGCACACTTGTAGATGTATATTACACAAATGTGGTGCCATGTTTGATGCTTTTAGGACCAGATTCCCAGCTTGGGGATTGAGAATTCATACATTGAGATCCAGGATTGATGCCTGGGAAACTATGTTAACAGTTTTGGAGAGAGAGTTTCTATGACTGAAATGCAAGTTTACATGTCATGAATGTCATGTTTCATACTTAAGAGGTCATTTTCCATGACTTCAAACTGTTATCTATTATGGTTAAGCTAAGGTGTCAATTCGGCCAGGTAATTATGCCCAGTTGTTTGGTCAATCAAGCACTAGGCTAATTATAATACAAAGACATTTATGGACTTTAATCATCAGTGAATTGATTGCATAGATGGCTGATTACATCTACAATCAGCCAAGGAGATTGCCATCAGCAATGAGTGACATTTTATCCAATCAGTTGAATGCCTTAAAGGCAGAAGTGATTTCAGCATTCAGAAGGAATTTTCCAGCTGGACTTCAGACAGCCAACATCTCCTGGGAACTCATCAAGGATGTTCATCGGAGCCCCTGGTTTGCAGCCTGCCTGCGGAATTTGGACTTGTGCATCCCCATGGTCACATGAGAGAATTTTATAAAATCTCATACTGTTTAGAGTTATCTCTTGTTGGTTCTGTTTTCCTAGAGAACCCTGACTAATACAATATCCCATAAATAGAGTGCTAGGTTCCATGTGTGTTGGGGCAAGTATTATACTTGGAATTTAAGATTTTGCACATGGTATATGAGGTTCCATTTTTGAAGGGCCAATTTCCGAGTTCATGGTTTTATTAAAATGAGCTTTTTAAAAAAAATTTAAAAGTTTATCTTCTTTTGGTTCTTTCTGTAAGCTTTTAAGTTACTAAATCCCCATTGTAAAAGCCAACCCATTTGTGGTATATTGCATTTCAGCAGCCTAGCAAACTTAGCCAACATATATTTGAGTCCCAGGATCCATGTGTGGAAGACCGCATTCCATGACTTGGGAACCAAAATCTATGAGGGAAAAATGGGTATCCATGCCTGGGTGCCAAGATCCACATATGTGAGGCCATGTTTTGTATTTAGGATTGTTTCCACACATGAATTTCCAGGTTCCATGCCTAAAGGTCCATAATACCTTCATGCAGATTAAGAAACCATGTGGAGAGTGCCAAATTCCAGACCTGGGACTTGGACAAACTTCCATGTCATGGACAGCTACTGTAGGACTCAATTTCACAAACATAGTGGTAGATTTCATGCTTATAGGGTCAGGTTCCATGCTTGGACATTGTGATGGTTAGGCTAATGTGTCAACTTAGCCAGGTAATTGTGTCCAGGTGTTTGGTCCAGTAAGCACTGGGTTAATTGAAATATAAAAATATTTATGGACATTGGCCAACAGTGAGTTTACTAGGTAGATGGCTGATTACATCTGCATCAATCAGGGAGACTGCCCTCAGCAATGGGTGACACTTTTATCCAATCAGTTGAATACCTTAAAAGGGGAAGTGATTTCAACATTGGAGAGAATGTCCCAGCTCATCTTTGGACAGCCAGCTTCTCCCAGAAACTCATCAAGGACACTCATTGGACTATCATCAGAGCCCCTGGTTTGCAGCCTGCCTCAGGAACCTGGACTGCGAGAGACTCGTAAAATCTCATATTATTATTATTATTTTTTTAAAGATTTATTTTTTA
>PVKH010045591.1:0-10488 GCA_004027955.1 Chaetophractus vellerosus
AAAGTGTGGAAGGGGGAGGAGGAGAGAGTGGGGCATATGGGAATATTTTATATTTTTTTTATGTGACATTTATGTAATCTAAAAAACTGTAAGCTCGCAAGCTAATAAATTCCTTTGTTTAAGCCAACGCATTTTATGGTATCTGCTTTGAGCAGCTTAGCAAACTATTTGTAAAAATAAAAAAGTTAATTATTAAAAAAGAATTTAAAAATTGATTTAAATAAAAAAGAGTAAAGAATGTTTGATTCCTTTCATAGCTCTTTATATGTCGGGTATTTCTACTCCACACTGAGAATCCAAATGCCTGGCTGTTGGATAGAGAGACAGATGGAGTGCTTAATTTTTAACAGTGATGCCAGGGCCACAGATAAGTTCTTGGCGAAAATAGGAAAATGTGGAATTACATTTTCTTAAGAAGGAAAGATAACATGAATCACTGGTCACTAAAGCTGCCATGGCCCTAGAGTGTGCTGGAGCTGGCTCCTACCACACAGGAGTAATGATTGCATCTCTTTCCAACTTCAAACCCATGTATAATGATGTTAAGTTGGTAGTTTAACATTAGCAAACACTTCATATTAGGGCTTTGTTTTCTTCAGAGCGTGGGTTTACCAGCACATGGCTTCTCCTGGCTTTGCCACATGATTCTACAAGAAAAGAAATACAAGTGAATGTGTTTTAGTTTGCTAAGCTGCTCAAAGCAGATACCATAAAATGCGTTGGCTTGAACAAAGGAATTTATTAGCTTGCGAGCTTACAGTTTTGAGACCATGAGAATCTCCCAATCAAAGTGATGCTTTCTTCCTGAAGACCAGCTGCTGGCTTTCCTGGAATTCTCTGTAACATGGCAAGGCACATGGCGGCATCTGCTGGTCTCTCCATTCTCTTCTGGGTTTCATTGCTTTCAACTTCTTGCTTCCATGGCTTTCTCTCTCTTTGTCTGAATTTCATTCTCTTATAAAGGACTCCAGTAAGAGGATTAAGACCCACCCTGGGCCATGCCTTAAATGAAGTAACCTTATCAAAAGGTTTTAGTCACAATACATTTATACCCAAAGGAATCGGTTAGATTTAAGAACATGATTTTCTAGGGAACATACAGTTCCAAACCACCACAGTATGTAAAACACTGAGAAATGCAATGACCTGGGAGATGATCAAGATTTAAAAAGTACAGGGAGCTTTTTAAATCATGGTCTTCTTACCTGAGTGGTGAACGTAAATAATGGAGAACAAAACTTAAGAATGGAACATAAGAAATATGGCAAAAGGAACAAATAGATCAAAATCTAAATTATAATAATGGTAAAATGTTAAGTGATGTGTTTTCATGTTTTTTTTTTATAACGGTGGCTCACAAACATTTGGTCTCAGGATTCCTTTACACTCTTAAAAATTATTGAAGATCTTTTGTTTATGTGGTTATAGCAATATTTACCATCTTAGATATTAAAACTGAGTAATTTTAAGCTATATTAAAACTGAGTAATTTTAAACCGTGCATTAAATTACTCACAAATAGCAATAATAAACCCAGATGTTAGCCTTAAACTTATTACTTATGAAAAAAACTGTATTTTCTAAAACATATAAAATGTAATGAGAAGAGTGACATTCTTTTTACAAATCTAAAGTCTGTCTTAATAGAGATAGCTGGATCGTCTTCCTATTTGCTCCTGCATTCATTCTGTTTCTATATGTTGTTTTAGTTGAAGCATGTGAAGAAAATCTGGCCAAACACGGATAAGTAGTTGGAAAAGGGAGAAATATTTTAGTAACCTTTTCACATAATTCTGCACATTTTTCTTTGATTCTACATCAAAACTTGACATATGGTAGTTTCCGATTCAAACCTTATAACTAACTTTTAAGAAGCCATATCACGGAAGTTTTTGTACTGTTATATTAAAATCATTGGCCTATCTTATAAGTTAAATGGATATTTTACTCCTGTATGATTTCATAACATCAAGCATTGTTCATTTGCAATACATTGTTCCACTGAGTCAGGCAGACCTTCCAAATATTGACATGTTGTCTTATGCAATATCAAAAAAATCACATTCATTAGTATCATCCGTGATCTCACCAGAAAAGTTTGTAAGAATTGGAAAGCGGTCAAATTCATGGTGGCAAATGCAAGTTTTTCAAAAGTCTAATTTTCACTTGCAACCTCAAATATATTCATTGGCAACAAATATTGTCAGTGCTTTCCTTAAAGTGACCAGCTCATTTCATTCATTTTTAAGGAAATAGATTCCAAATACCCAAATCTCAATAACCAAAAGCTGCCTTTCAGCTTTTTGTTCAGGAAAAGACAGGAGTTCAATTAAAAAGCACCTAGTTTAGCTCACAGCATGTCCTCAAGACAAGCAGAGAACTCTGAAATTCAGCAGAAATGCCTTAGGCACATCCCCATTTTCTTATACAGAATATTGAAAAGATGTGTACTCGAGGGTCAATATTTAAGAAATTTCTTATTTATTGCTTCATCAAGGATATCCTTATGTGACACTGGCATATGAGTTTTTGGTACCACTAGTGTGTCGTGGTAAAGAATACAATGACAGCTAGGACAGTTTGGTGCCACTGCCTTGATTCCTGCTAAGGCGCCAGCAGTTTTATCCATTATTGTTTTGCACCATCAGTGTGTGTCAACACAGTAAAAAAAGCAAATGACTTTTTAGTATTATGAAAATAGTTTGGCCTCACATACCACCTGAAATGGTCAGGGACTGCTAGGGATCCATGGGCTATACTTTGAAAACTGCTGCTTCACAGTATTCCATCAGCAGAGGATTTTGCTTTATAGTAAGATCATAATAATATTACATTTATATTTGTTTATAATTTTGTTATAGTATTAGTATTTTGTAGTTTACAAAGGCTCTTCACAGTTATCATCTTGCTTTAATCATAGTGCAATAACATGAAGTTCCCAGCCAATTGTTGCAGTAAATAATAATGATAATGCAGAAACTGGAATAAAATATCCAGGAGTTCATACAGGGCATAGATAAGCTAGCTTTTCTGCCATGTCAGAGAGACGGGCTCTGCAGCCTAAAATATGACCAAAGTTGCCCCTTGAATAGCTCCAGTAGGTAAAATAAGAAATCTTTCTGGACGTTTTCATTTCCAGAGAAAGTGCTGTGGCTTAGTGGTTGAGTGCCTCCTTCACATGTATGAGGTGCCAAGCTTTACTCAGATTTTCAGAACTCTGTGAGCTTTTATAGATTGCCTGTGAATTTTGTAAAAAAAAATACATACATCTATACCCCTCAATAATCTTTATATTCCAAGTTTGCAGTTAAAGAATCTGCTTGGAAAAGATTAAATTACCATGTAAATAAGTACTTTGGTATGAGGTCCTGAAATAAATTCCTAATATCACATTGTGAAAATTTTTGAATCCTCAGTAACATAAAATTGAGAGAAGATTATATCATCCATTTTCCACAATTATTTTATTGTATATATATTATTGTGTATATATGAGTACATATATACACAGTATTATGAATGTATATGTACCCATATACATAATATGTATATGTATGCAACTCTAAATATAATAATATAAAATAGTATAAATTATCTATAAATGATATAATAATATATGGCATATATACATAATGACTAAATATTTATTTATACATTAATATACACCTATGTGTATGAATTGTATATTTATGTATTGCCTACTGAAATTGCCAAGTATTTTTATGTTAGAAACAATTAATTAGCTAAGCTTAATTTTGTACATTTCTTACTTTTTTCATAATAATATTTTCACTGGGGACGTCTGGAAAAGTATGTTTTGCTGTTGTAGATTTGCCCCTTTTTCCTTGTTTCTTTCTCCTTCTTCCTGCCTGTTCTATGAATGTTATAACTGAAGGTGAGGAAATTATCTTGCAAACATGAAGCAAAAGTCACAAGTTATCTTGACCTCAACATTCTTGAGACACTTTAGTTGCTCTGGCTTATCCCAAGTTTCTGATGTGAATTAAATGCCTTTTTTTTTTTTTTACATCCTTCCAAATATATTCCCTAAATGGCAAAGAAGGAAAGTATTATAAACTTATTTACACTAATAAGGAAATTACAGTTGTATAATTGGTACAAGGGAGAAACTAGGAAGTGAAAAGTCAGCTCAGTGTATTTGGAAGGCATCTAATGTGATAGGGAATATTTTTACCTTAAATCTGTTTTGTTTACTGAAACAAAACTCTAATTTCTACCACTTTCCCTTTCTCTCTACATTTGCTTTTTCAAAAAGGTAGAATTGTACACCAGGGATCCCTGACATATCCAACAGCTGGTGATATGGACCTCAATTTTTCTACCAGGATTTCTGACCACTTTTTCCTTTGTTGGACCGTTGGCCTTCGTCAAACTCACCATGAACTTTCCTGCTGCTAAGAATTTGCTTATGCAGGTCTTTCTTCCTAGAAAGCCTTCCTCTCTCATTATCTTTCAAAATCCGATTATTCATTATCATTACCTAGCTTAAGCATCACTTTTTCTGGGAAAACTTTCAAATCTCCCCCAGTTTTTAAACCTCTCTTATAGGAACCATCACTGTAGATTTCTTTTATATTTAGTTGTGTAGGTATTGGCTCTGGGCTTTTGGGTATCTTATTCAACTCTATAATTATTCCAGGACACCAAGTCTAACATACACCTGACACATGGAAGATGTTTAATAAATGTCTATTGTATTTGCATGGGACACAGAACAGAATCAAGGTTTGAAAATAATATCACTTTCAAGTACTTCTATTTGCTAATCAGAGATTTTACATGGTAGGTGGTGAAATCACTTTAGTGGGTTATGAGTAACACTTTCAGAAATGAAAAAGAATAGAATAGAAAAGAATACAATACAATAGAAATGTTAGAGTACATCATAAGTAATGTTCTGCCAATGTGTATACTCTTTCATTTATTCACTCAACAAATCTTTATTGAGTGCCTGCTTTATGTTCTCACACTGTTTCATGTATGTGTGGGAATAATGGGTCATGTAAGATGTATTTTTTAAGGAGATACCACGGATTGAACTTGGGACTTCAAACATGGGAAGCAGGTGCTCAACCACTTGAGCTACATTGTCTCCTCTAAAATGTATTTTTATTGTGGGTTGCAGTCTCATTTATTTCAAATATCTGGGATACCTCCCTTTAAGCCACTCTCCACAAGGAGAGTTATAGCTCCTGCTCCATTGATATTGGATTTGGCATGTGATTTGATTTGGCCAATTACTATGAGGAGAAGTGATATATACTACTTCCAAGCAGAAGATTTGTTCTTTTTTGTTCTCTGCCATTAATCGTTTAATATCTCAGATAGAAGCTGATCCATCAGCCTGGGTCTCCGAGTAAAAGTAACAAGAAGCAAATTTTCCATCAATTTCTGTTGGACTTATAATATTAATAAGAAATGAAGCTATTTTATTATTTATTTTATTTTATTTTATTTTATTTTATTTATTTGTTTGGTAAGCTCTTTGAGAGTCATTTGCTACCACTACCTAGCTTGGGACTAAATTGACTATTATCTACTGGACAGATAATGAACAAGAAGTCCTTGGTTTGAGGGGAAAACAGGATGGGTGTGTGTGCATGGAGGTAAAAGTAGGAATCTTATCCCAGGACAGGTAGAAAGGGTCTCAAGCAAAGAAAATGCAGTTAAAGGGAATGAGGTCTATATACATAGATAGGTATGTGCATGTGTGTGTGAGGGTATGACAAATGTATGCCCTTGTGATGTTAATAATTACAAGGGAATATTGTCATCTCCAATATTTATTACAGATATGTGCAAATAAAGTGAGAAGGGAAAAAAATCTAAAAGTTTGCATCTCTCTACATATAAAAAATTCAAAATAAAGCTATTTATTTTAATATGTTGTCATGTTGACTACTCACCTTTTAATGCAATTATTAGGTAGATCATTAGAAGTATCACATTAACTTTGTTGAAAGTTTGATTATAAAAATAAACTCAAGTTGTACAACCAGTTTTCATGTGTGGCTTATTCTGCCTGTTTGAGTGCTGACAACATGAGAAAAAATTACAATGAATAATAGTCAGAACTGAAGATGTTCTCTTACTATATAAAAATATATATTTCTCCTCCTTTGAGACTAGTAATAAATGTTTACTTAAAATGTTTACTGGGCCAACTTTTTCTGCCTGACAGCTTTCTAAATTTGGCCTGATATAAGAATTAGATTAATGAAATTTAAAGCAGCCTCATTTTCATTCTTTTTTAAAACACAACTATGTATTAGAAATCTGGCAGAGGCTTCTGTCAAATTGAACTATTGAACTCAGGGCAGTAAAAGTCCCTCCCCAGGCAAGAGATTTAAATCACTTTCAAAGTTAATTTCCTGCTCCCAGATGGAGAACAAATCTAATCGGGTTTACTTCATTCTTCAGATGAACAGGGATATGTCACTTGCATACTCAAAAAGGAAAAAGAAAATCTCACGGAAGGCAGTCTCCAAGCCACATCACAGCAGACAAAGAAGGCAATTCTGAAATTGAATGTTTGGGGTCATTTTGAATCTGAAAGCAGATCTGAATTTAATCTAGACAAATCTCTAAGCTTACTTCCAACCTAGTTCTTCTCAGAGATTATGCCTGTTTACATCTGCAATATACACATGACTTTAAAATTATGTTCACCTTAAAGGGGAAAAAACCCTTATCTAGTGCTAAGAAGGAATTTGAATAAACTGCCTAAGCATTGCCTGAGAAATGAGGTTAGAACCTTTTAAAGCCCTATGGATGGTAGGGAAATTTTGCTCTTTATCAACTATAGCTTAAAAGGAAGAAAAGATGAGTTAACATTTGAGTCGTTGGATAATGGGACCATAGAAAAAGTAAATAATGAATAAAATATTCTTGTTCTTAATTTAAGAACTGCTGTGTTCTATTTAAAGGTTTGTTGCTGTGTACCTATTAGAAAAGATTCACATCTGCTGTCAGGCAGACATGAGTTCCTTCATCTCTCAGTTGTGTTCTTTCTTGGTAACAAAAGCGTCCTCAGCAAAGAAGCAGATTAGATCTTCATGAAGCAAGTTAACACTGGCTAGGCTTCTCTCAATTTACCCTACCATATATGGCTTTGCACAGCTTCCAAAAAGCAAACTGGTAGGTTACAATCTAAAATGGCAGACAGTGTCCTAAGCAATGTTGCTTTAATTTTATCTCTGTTTTAAGGACAAATTGCCCCTAAGTCAACAATACAAAGAAATTTTCTGAAAAGGTTGCAATGGACTTTAAAATATTAAAGTCCATTTTTACTTACGAATATAAAGCAGGGGAAACAGTTATGCCTCAAACTGATGGTAAAGAAAAGACCTTTAGAGTTTAAATAGAGTTTCATTCACCTTTTGTTTTAAATGTCAGTTCAGTTTGCAGGATTCCAATTTATTGTTTAAAGTAAGTCTGTTTGTCTTGCTCCATTGCTTAATCCAAAGCATGTCCAGACAATTAAAATTAAATTGCCTGTGTCTAATGAGCAGAACACTCAAAATCAATAACATAAAAATTGATAGATTAAAATGAGGACATCAGGGATCTATTCCTTCCCTCAAAACACTGATGCTGCTCAGTCAAAACAAGGTTAATTTTAAGGCGTAACCCTGAGCCATGAATAATCACAAAGACTCTTTGGTTGGAGCTAGAAAACCAGAGCAGAGAGAAGGTAAAGTAATTTGGCTTTATTGAGAACCTCATTTCGTGCCATGTAGGGGATGGAACACTTTTTTTTGCCTGCATAATAGTGTTTAATCCTTATTGCAATCTCCATTATACAACATTCTCAGAGAGTGGCTTCAGGGTCACTTTAGTAAGTAGCCCAGCTCCTTCTAAAAAGCAGTTATGCTTTATACTGTATCATAATTTTTTTAGGAAGACAAGAAGAGAATATTTTGCTCTTCTGGAAACAATCAAAAGTACAGAAATAAAAACACCTGAAATTTTAAATCATAAAAAATGTGTTCCCAAATATGTATATCTTAGGAAACAATATAAATTAATTAGGCAGCTTGATCCCCCATGCTCGGAGTTCTATTTTTGGATCTGCCTTAGATGACTGTAGTTCCTCAAAAGTTTTGGTTTGAAAATTTAACCATCTACTTAATACAAAACATTTAAGACAATAGATATAATCAAAGTATAAGATTGTTTTAAAGTTTTTTTTTTTTAATTGAAGCATAAGTGGATAAGTCTTTGAAAGGTTTAAATTCTGGAAATAATGACCTTACTTTATTAGTCAGAAGAATAGAAGCCCTTTTTAACATCACCGTGTGTTATCTCAGATGTTTACTGTGTGTAGTTATAGGTTACTATTTAGCTTTCATCTGTAGCCATGTAATCAAAACTTGATTTAAATGGGTATCACTTCCACAAAGAAGTTGTCAAGACACCAGAAATTTAGTACTAGCTCAGTCTCTTGATGTACCATGAACTAAAGTTAATAATAACAAATAGTGCAATTAATTAAAATATATTTAAAACAGACTCTTAATATTCCCAATGGGAACAGTCCAATTCTTTGCAAATACTTTGGTACTGTTGATGGTTTGGGCTGGATAATTCTTTCTCGGGATGGTTGCCCTGTACATTGTTGGATGTTTACCAGCATCCTTAGCCTCTACAGATTATCTCCAGACATTGTCAATTGCAAAATCACCCTCAGTTGAGAAGTGAGGTTTGAAGATCATTCTTTAAAATAATGTGTAATTATTTAAATTAAATGACTTTTGCGGAACTACCCTTAAACAGACAACTGTTAGATCATTTGGAAAGTCCTCAAAGGTTGTATTCCATTAATTTTTCAAGGAAAATCACCTGAATTTGTTGAGGAGATATACCAGAGGTAATTCACTTTTTCCGTGAAATCATTTTAAGACACTAGTATGCATGCACTATACATTGTTGCAATTATATGCTGAGAACAAAATCATTATGTGAAAAATCATGAAGGATAAATTTTTAGAATTAACCAAAGTGTTAAATATACCATTCTGTACTCCTTAGCATCACATAATATATCCAAACCCTATTTCTCTGCTCAGTGATGTCATACGAAATGCAAGCTCTTTATATTTCTCTGCTCTGCCATGATGAGAGTGTTGACTTCTATCCTCATGGCTTTTCAAAAGATAGTTGCTGACACTTATGTATCAGGTTCATATTCAAAGAAGGCAGAAGGAGAAAAGAGGCAAGAGGCTACACCAGCCACATCTGTCCTTTTTTTAAAAGGCAATTAGATAATTTCTCAGGAACTTAGTCAGAAACTTTCTGCTTGGGTGTTATTAAACTAACTTGGGTCCTTTGGCTACTCTAGCTCCAAGGGAGGCTGGAAAATTAAAAAGGAAGAAATATGATCGCTTTCACTGCTCGAGACTAACCACGGCCCATAAACACATCACCACCTTGATCCAAATCCAAGTTCTATTACTCAGGAGGAAGGGAAAAATGGCACTTATAATTAACAATGTATTCCAAATGGGGTGATAATGATGATAATATTGAAAATTACAGCAACTGTGGTTGTAGCTGACATTTATTGAGTGTTTATGGTGTGATAGGCATTCCTCTAACAGTTTAATTTAGGTACTATTATCTCCTTCATTTACAAATGAGGAAGGTGGATCCCAAGAAGTTGAACAACTTGACCAAAGTCTGTAGGGAATTCTTTTTATGAAAAACAGATTTGGTGCTAACAAAATTTTCACTTTTTATAAAAGTGATAATGACCTGTTAAGTAACATTTGTGTAAGTAGGAGGCATGATAATTTTTACTTTTTGCACAAGCAAAAATAAGTATATATACCAGAAAAAGTTGTGAAGAATTTATGTAAGAGGAAAATAGATAGTATCCAGTTACAAAGTAAAGGCAGATGCATACTTAATGAATATTATCTGGAAATGAATTTGCAGTTTTATATTATCTGGAAATGATTTTGCAGTTTTTTAAATTAAATGGACTAAAGCAGGAAAAACTATATTAGCTCTCCTTAAAAATTTGCATCATAGGTTGGTATACCAGGCTGGAAAACAGCTGAATTATACTTCATGCATATAGTTAGTTGGTGACTGAATATGAGATCAGTAATAACCACCAGAATGTCATTGGAATAATTCAAAATGTTATGAAGAAAATTCTTCTGAACCTCAAGAAAAAAAAAAAAAGATAAACACAAGGGAAAGAAATAAAGGTGTCTTGCAACAGAGAATACTGCCCTGGAGTTCATGAAAGGCCTTTTTGAAGCAAAGATATCTTGCTTAAATGAGGAAGACTAGCTCAGGGCTCCATTTTATTTTGATGTTTCTGCTTTCATTGTCCCAATTATTGCTAGAGCAGAGTTAATTAATAGAAAATTGATTTTGTCAAAGAGAAATGTAACAAGATTTAATTTAAAAGAACTAAATGAAAAATCCTATATCTAGGTGGAAGAAAAAATTAAACAA
>PVKH010045592.1:0-10485 GCA_004027955.1 Chaetophractus vellerosus
ACCTTGCCATGCCCGTGGGGGCTCAGCCCTGCCCGTGGCGGCTTTTTGCCTTGCCCACGGCGGCTCTGCCCCACCCACGGCGGCTTGCCTTTCTCAAGGCCGTCTGCCCGCTCGGAGAGGTCCCCGGGAACCGAACCCAGGGCCTCCCATGTGGTACACCGGCGAGCTCTTTATCCACTGAGCTATCTAGCCGGGCCCACGAGTTTCTTATATAAGAGTGTCTTCTAGGTCACTGGCTTATTCTAAAATATGCTGCACAAGTCATTTATTTAAAAGTACTTCCCTTGTGATGCATTCTATCAGGATAAATTATTGAGATTAAGGGAGTACCAGGACAGCTGCCCCCTCCCACCTTCCCTAATACATGCACCAGGCCATCTCCTTGTGCCTTTCAGCAATGGAAACTGATGTGGTAGAAGACATGGGGTATTAGCAGCGACAGGAAAGGGTGGCCAATGATGACTGCTCTGTGTCACAGACACATTTACTTTTCAGCGAATGCATTCACAAATAAGGTATAATTTAATTACCTCAATCAGAATTTCAATAACCAATTTAATTTCATATAATACAGATCACCAAAAGTAAAGAAGGGAAAAAAAGGCATTCAGATCTTTAAAAAAAAAAAAACACCAAAAAATAAAATTTTAAAATTTCCTTTACGTCTGTTTACCTGGTTTTCACTTTACTTTTCTAAATATCTGTATCCCTTTACTTTTCAAGCAGGAACCTGGTCTCGGGATACCTAATTTATTTAGTTATTTTTTTAAACTACCATCGCTTGGAAAGCGGATGTGGCTCAAGTAGTTGAGCACCTGCTTCCCACATGGGAGGTCCCAGGTTCGATTCCCAGTGCCTCCTAAAAACAAAGAATAAAAAAACAACAAGCAAAGAAACAGGAAAACCAACTCAGGGGAGCCAATGTGGCTCAATGGATTGAGTGCCAGCTTCCCATATACAAGGTCCTGGACTCAATCCCAGCTCTGGTACCTCAAAAACAAACAAACAAACAAACAAACAAAAAAAAAAACTACCATCACTTAATGAAAAGATAAAAGATATTTCAAATCCAACCAGAATTAGGTTTTTCTTTCACTTCCTTGAATACAGGTATATTAAAGGGAAAAAAAATTCTCCACGGCCTCCTATAATTACTTGTGCCATATACAAATGACAAGCATGAACTCATTCTCCATTTATAGAAGCCTTTAAGACCAGCTGCCCACTTTTTATCCCATTGTTGGAAGAATAATCCAAATACTAAAAGGAGGGTTAAAAGAACTAAAAAGAAAGCCAGGCAGTCTGAATACATTCTGTGTACTTTTGCCACTTACAGTAACTGCTGGCATGAATATAACTGATGTGGTATTTTAAATGTCTCTTTCTTTCTGCCACTCTCCTACCTACTAAACCTTTCCCAAACAGGAATGCCCAATTAGCACATTTCCATTCATTCATACAAAGATGAGCAGCTGCTTAAGAAGTTCATTCCAACCTACTGCTAAAAGTCTTTATCCAAGCATCCAAAGCTTGCTTTATGCAGTTATTCAAACATCTTTCTAACTTTGGTCATTTCATGCCAGAAGCAAAGCTACTGTCTGAATCAATTCCTATTTATTCTATACAGTGGTCAAGCATAAATCAATTGTAACTCAGATATCATGTGCAAGCTTCATTTCCCCAAAGAGAGCCAGGTGATCTTGGCTCCAGTCCTTCAATTGTGAGTATGCAGGGTCTTTACCATGTTATTTACAAAATTCCCAATCTAATTCCATCTGGTCTTCCCAATCTCTTTTCCTGTCTTTCTGGCTGTGTCTCTTCTTAAGCTTACAAGAACAAATCCATACTAGCCTCCCTTTTCCTAAGTCTACTAAGCTTACTGACAGAACCACAGCATGGCTCACACTGCAAGCTATACAGCCACTTACCCTTTCCCTGATGCCATTCCCACATCACTGCCTCCCAATCCCATGCTCTGGACACACGACCCTCCCTGCCACCCACGGCACCTTACTCTAGCTGGCTCTTCCTTGTCCTGACTGGGGAAGCAGCCACGACTGGGCAGGCTGCCATCCCAGCCTCCTGAGAATTAGGGGGATGAAAAATTTCATAATCCTATAACAATACACCTCCTCATTCCACCTCCAAGGCCACTAAACAGCAACCCCAGGTACGCTGTGTAGGTCAATTATTAAAGAGACAAAGAGATGAGTACTACTAACAATGGTGAGATGCAATCATTATACAAATACTTAAACTTAAAGGCCCACAGCACAGCAGTTTCCTAACAATGTCCCACAGAAGGACTGAGGGATAGGGGAAGGAGGACAGGAGGCTGGAGAGAAATGCGGTTACAAGTCTAAAAAGAATTGTGGGAATTTTCTTTCACTCAATCTGTACAATATTTACATTTACTTGGCAACCTTTAACTCATTTGAGGCCATTGGGGAAAAAATAAATAAATCAGAGGGCTGAGAGCAAATGACTAAAATTACACTGTTCACAATGACTGACAAGGCAAAGGCAGGCAAGTGGTAGAACTCAAAAAAATGTATTCAACTGGAAATAGATACCAAAGGGATAATATAAGATTGTTACTCGTTTGAGAATTTTTTTCTTTCTAAATGGTGAGACTGAATGATAGGTTTAAAAACAATGAGCTATGTTTGTGCATGTGGGGTACTGAGTACAACTTCTGTTTTAATGACTTTCCCCCTTATTTTCCATTGTTCTCTTTCTTCTAGGCATCCTGAACTCAACCCTGGCTAACAAATTCAGAGTGAACCCTCCAACAAGAAAAAGTTCCAATTTTGTTAATTATTGGAAAGGGAAACCAGAAGGAAATTTAAAAACAGTAAGTAAAATATTATCTTATTTTCAACTTTTCCTGTACATAGTGCTCTCCAAAAAGTGTTTCTCACAACACTAATTAATGTCTTACAATATTGGCATAAAAGGGTTCTATGGTCAAACCGGTTTAGGAAACACTGGGTTAAATACTTAGTGTATTAGCACAATACTTTAATGTGCTTACGTCTTCTATGAATCTCTAAGAGAAGGTAAGGTATTTGGTGTTTCCCTAATTTATTTGAGCAAAGAACTTTCTTTAGGGGAAGTGTCCTTAAGTACTACAGTTTAAAAAATATTATACTACACATAAACACCCCTTCGCTCTCTCACATCCACATCAATTATTTTTTTTAATCTTTTTTGAAATACATAGAATACTGTTTAATTAAAAATCACTGTGAATTTTAGCAGAGCACTTGGAGAATAAACCTAATTTAAAAGCAAAAATATTTCAGAACTCTTGTCAGCCATGTGAATTATATTCAAAATATATTCCACACACATAGCAAAAGTACTGAGGTTGGCAAAATGAATACTGGGAAAATAAAGGTCTAACTGAATGAGAGAAACAATAAAAATGTCAGTAAATATAAAAAATGAATAGCATAAATAACATTTTTACACATTATCAACTGACAAATCAAGCCAAATTCATCAGCATGAATGCTTTTCTATGTCAGGTTTTCGCCTCGCCTTTGGGAGCGGACTGCTTACAGATCTCTTTTTCCGGCTTACCAGGGAAGGCAGCCAGTTATTACGGCTTGTATCATTAAATGAACTTAACTAAATCACCCACAAGTGAAAAGATCCTGGGTTTAAAGTTTCGGTGTAAAATAGCCTTTTCACTGCAAAAGCAGAGGAGGCAAGACTGAAGTTTGGGGAAGGGTTACTCTATGTTGTGAAAACACTGCATTTGAAATACCATAATGACACTTATTCTTTAACCAGCTTAATAAAATTTGTTATTAAATGATTTTTTGACTTTGTAAGATTGGGAATAAAGATCAATTACTAAAACAATTAAATCAATCTACAAGTATGAGAAAAACTTAGAAATTTTAGTAAATTCTACAGTTTCTCTAAAGAGCAAGTGAGGAAAGATAGAGTGAAAATAACAGTAACAAAAACAAGCCATCTGGACTTCTGGGTTTGTATATGAGAATTTCTTCAAATAGGAAACAGAAAGACTTTCAAAGTTTACTGATGCATGATGTCAATATTCCCTAATGTTTTGTCTCATGTTTTTTCTTTTTGAATTTTGTGGGGAGAGGAAAAAGGAGGAGAAGCAGTATAATGAAATAACCTTTTCAACTATCATTTATGTCTCTATGAACTAGGAAGAATTACATACAATTATTCATCAATTTATTCATCTGCAAAATGGATAAAATGTTTTTTCACATAATAAATGCATATGAGGATACTCTGTTCCTTGGACTAAAATGCTTCATACATTAAAAGCATCAGCCAAGGGGAGTGGCTATAGTTCAAGTGGCTGCACGCCTGCTTCCCATTTATGAGGTCCCAGGTTTGATCCCCGGTACCTCCTGAAAACAAGCAAGCGAAAAGCATTAGCCAATCCAAATAGTCAGTTACCATATCCAGTTTTTCTTAACATATTTTATACAATGGTGTGGTATAAAGAATAATGCCCCCTCCCAAAGATGTTCATGTCCTAATCCCAGAGCCTATGAATATATTAGGTTACACGATGAGGGGGAATTCAGGTTGCTAATCAGCTAACCTTCAGATGGGAAAATGATCTTGGGTTATCTGAGTGGGACCAATGTAATCACAAGGGTCCTTAAAAGTGGAAGAGGAGGCTAAAAAAGTCCAAGTGATACAATATGTCCACCTCTGTTGGATATGACGATGGAAAAAAGGGGGCCATGAGCCAAGGAATGAGGGCAGCCTCTAGAAGTAGGGAAAGGTAAGAAAATCTATCTCAAAACTAAAATGAAGGCATATCTGGTAAGATCTACTGACAGTCCTGACATAAAATTGTTTATGGCAGAATTTTAATTCCTACGTATTTGTTCCTACGTGGCCCATATGTTTAGAAACAGTCAACAAAACATACCCAAAACTAAAGCAAAGGAAAGGCTTTGGATCTGGGAGATCTGGGTTTCCCTTCCTGCTTTAGTATAAGCTGTCCACCAGCCAAGATTGGCCAAGGACCCTGTGGTCCTTTCCTGCACAAAAACTCAATAGCTCTAGGTGGCATGACAATGCCAACACAGTTCCAATTCAGACACATGTACTGAGTGCCTATGACGTGACTGATTGTGGATTATCTGCTTTCACCCTCACGACTACTCTGTAAAAGAGGTATCATCATCCTTATTTTATAGATAAGGAAATGTATGCTACTTGTTGTTTAGTGAATTGTCCAAAGTTATGTGGTAAGTGGGAAGTCTAGATTTAAACTCCATTATTTGACCATCATCATTATTGGAAAGACTCCAAACCAAACTGCTATGGGGCATCAGGATCCAAATAGTACTAATAGAGCCACACTTAGGAATATTTCAGGAAAATATTAAATTTATTGGGGTTCAGAAGAGAGAGAAAATGGATAGAGTTATGGGTTGCAGTCTGCTTCCCTATTAACTGAAGAAGTGGAAATGAATTGCAAGGTTCTAAGATTCTTTCCAGCTAGAAGCCAGTGCTTTGTTTCAAATGTTAAAAGATGAACTTTAAGATGATTTCTCTTTTAGGTGCTACATATTTAATCTACTGTTCCAGATACCCTCACATATAGTGGATGGAAATGCAAAATGGTACAGGTTTGGGAGGGAATTTGGCAAAACCTAAGAAAACTATAGATGCACTTACCCTTTGACTGAGCAATACCATTCCTAGGAATTTACTCCAAAGATACCCTCCAACATACAAAAATAAATATATACAAAGTTCATTATTGAAGGAGTATTTCTAATTGCAAAATATTGAAAACTACCTAAGTGTCCAAGTACAAAATATCGAGCAAATAAATAATGAAGCATACACTCAATGGAGTACTATGCAACTGTACTAGAGAACAAGAAAGCTCTTAATGAATTGATATATAGTGATTTATAGGAGACATTATTACGTGAAAAAAATCAAATTGAAAATGCACATACAATATGCTACCTTTTAGGTAATAAAGAAGAAAATAAGATAATAAATAATACACACATATGTAAATACATAAATAATTACGAAATGCTTATCTTTACAAAAAGAAATATAAGAATAAACCATAATACTGAAATTGGTTACCTACAAGGAAGTAAGGGGGAACTTAGAGATGCTACTCTGAGTGTGCCTTTTATATAGTTTTGACTTTTGGAAGCATGTTAATCTTTTATATATTCAAAAAATAAAACTGAATAGGAATATAAAGCAGGGGGGCCTATAATTGAAAGCAAAAAAACAAATAAATTGAATTAGATTTCAAACGAATACCAAAACCACAGTAATGGAGAAGAAAAGAAGGGAGGGAGGTTGGGGGGAAGGAGCGAGCCAAATAAATTTTGAACACGGCATTTACCTGTATAACCCCTAGTCTCGGTAAGGTGGGATGTGATGTAGGGGTGGAAGAACTGTTTATTGTAATAGTTAGTTTAAAACAATTCTGAAACTATTTGAGATGTGTTTTAAGAGCTAATAAGTAAATGTGTTGCTGCTGTTGGGAGCCAAGGTTCTCATGGTAAAAAATGGGACAGATACGAAATGGGGGGAAGGCAAAAGGGAACCCTGGGGCGATGGTGAGAATTGGAGGCATGGTGTAAATTCATGATTTCTAAAGCACATTTATTTGCACATATATACATGTATATATGTTTGTTGGCATGTACGTTATGTGTGTCTACATGTATGTGTATATGCATTCATATATTACCTAGCTCTGTCCACTGAAAGGGCCAAGAAGCAAAGTCACGCTGGTAGTAATGACCACACCTACCACTAAGATCTTGGTCCCTAAAACTATTCCCCACTGAAAAGAACCAGGGCTCTTTGGAGAAATGGCTGATACCAAGGTGAGTGCAAAGAAGGTTCAAGATGAGCCAGAAACATGTTATTATACAAGAAAGTAAGAAAGTGCTTTAAAAATGATGAGGGCATGTCAACATGACAGAGGAGTCAGAATGACGGGGCTCCCAACTGGCCAAATCTAGGACAACTGGAACACCATAAGTTAGCTACACCAATATATTATAAACCATTAAAAACATAAGAAATAATAAGTCCATACTGATAATAGAGAGATAAATAAAAGAGAGAGAAGGTAGAGTTCTTGCTTAGAGCAGAACGCTGAGGGCTGACTATGGAGGGATTGTAGAATTGGAAAAATTCAGCATTTTGTCATCATCCTCGTAAAACACTGGATCAGGCAAGACTCCTCATTGAATGCTAAATCTACTGGGAGATTCTGATGAAAAGCAGGATATTTGCATTGATTTAAAGTGCCTCCCCAAAGACTTATTAGTTGCAAGGAAGGAAAAAACCACTGTTATTATACAGTGGAGAAATCAGGCAACACCATGACCAGGTGGTGAAATTTAGCATAACCAGTGAGAGACAGATGGTCATCCAGCATCTCCATATGTGACACCTGAGGAGGACACCACTTCACCCATGTAGTTTTCCAGATGAGAACATAGTGCCACAATCTAATCACAAGGAAACATCAAACAAAAATGCAGTGAGAAAACTTCCTATTTTTAAAAAGTGGGGTGGCCTAGGCAACAATGTTTTTTTTTAAATTTTATCAAATTTGGAGGGATGCTTGGATACTTTTGTTCCCTAAAGACATCAAAAGACTCTATGTTTGTTTCTTAAAAAATGTATCTTTCCACAAATGCTGTAGTTTTCCCCAAAATTCTCTTTTTCATTAAGCTTACTATCAAACTTAATTCAAGTTTGTGTAGTTTAAATAAATCTTGTTTAACTCAGAAAAAAAAGTGGAACTGCATTCTTCAAAAGTGTAACTGTTGTAACTCCACTTTTTAATTCCTATAGGATCTAAAAGGAAAATGCATAAGATGTAATGACTGTAATGATAAATCAGTGGTTTTGGACTCAAAGTATAAACATGTAATCGGTGACAAGAATGACACAAAGGTGGAGGGACAGAGGAGTACAGGAACATACTTTGTGTCTACTACTGAAGTTAAGTTGATATCAAAGCAAATGAGATTGTTAAATATTTTCATACAAAAAGTTTTGTTTGTTTGTTTTTAATGTATAACTCCATTTAAAAAGTGAAAAGAAGCCCTCCCTCACATAAATGAGTCCTCTTGGGATTGGCGATGAACAGTGACAACTCCTGGCCGTCATCGCTTCCCATGTACTCTTCACAAAGCAGGTCAGAGGGTTCTGCCAAGTGGGTCTAATTACTCACAGCCACGGCTGCCAGGAAGCTTCAGGTTCTACATCCTGTCATGCTGGGCAGGTTTAGCTGAGGTTAGTGTCAGGGAAAGATTATAAATAAAGGTAACCACAGCACATTGTGTCATTCTTTCAATTAGTCAACAAATTTGCTTGGAACATGCCCCCTCTTCCTGTTGCCTGGATTAAGAAACTTGAGTGTGACCCTAAACTCCTAGTTTTCACAAACACCAAATCAGAAGGAATTTTACCTCCCAAATGTCTCCCCAATCTGCCCACCCCTGTCATCCTCATGGGCATCACTCCCCTTGAACAGTGTGCAGTCTCCTAATTCATCTGCCTGTTTTCACTCGCTCCAGCCACAACCATCCTGCAGCCAGAGTGCTCCTTCTAAATTATGAACTCATCTTGGTGGGTGAAGCCGGAGACTTGAGGTAACACCCACCTTACCTTCCCCACAAGTCGTGCAGGCTGTTAGCAAGCATCAAGACAGAACACCTGCCCACCAAGTAGGAGAGGCCCTGCCCCAGGCAGGTGAGGCTGAACAGTACACTGGGACCAACACCCCTTGCCCTGGGCCTTCTACTCCTTAGCCTGCCACTCCCCAACTCCTGAAGCCCTTCCTCTACACCCTCTGGAATGCATGGCCTATAGTCAGCAAAATCCCCTAGCTCCTCAATCTGTGCTCTGACGCTGCTCTTCCTTGATCTTGTGGAAATCCGGCTCCCCCCTAAAGACACTGCCTCCACTGCATCCTTCTCAAGTGGTGGCTGTGCTTTTTGTCCCAATGTTCTGTCACTGGGCCTGAAAGCAGGGGAGGGTCCTCCTTGCTCCCCTTTGTCACTTTCAGGCCATTCTTTTTCCTTCCCCCTAAACTCCCAGCTTTGATTCTCATGTCATCAGATTATGTCATCACAATCCCTCAAAGTAGCTGCTATCACTGTCACTCTCTAGACTATTTCTCCTGTCTTAATTTTTGGCAATTTCAATACATAAATAATATAAATGATCCCACCAACACCCAGGCCTCTCCATTCCTTTCTTCTCTTCCAACGATGCCATCTTCATCCACCCCAGGCACTTCTCGCCATGCTCATAACTCTAGGGCAGGGTCCCTCAGTCTCAGTGCTATTGACATCTGGGGCCAGAGAATTTTTTGATGTGGGAGGGCTATCCTGTGCAGTGTAGGATGTTCAGGAACATCCCTGGCCTCTCCACTCTAGAAGCTAGTAGCATTCTCCTCCATGTGACAACCAAAAATGTCTCTAGATACCGCCAAATGTCCCCCAATTGAGAACCGCTTGCCTAGACTTTTCCATTTACAATAACTCCAACTCCTGCATAATCTCAAGACCAAGCATCCCACTCTCTGACCATCACTTGTCTCCCCAGCTCACTTCCTTTCCAGTACTCCACCCCCCAACAATCCTTCAACCCCACCAGGACCTCTACCCAGGGGTCCTACCACTCTTTGTCATTATTCACCTCCTTATCCAGTTTCATTCATGGAAAATTACTCCTTTGCCATATATCCTTGATTCCCCTGTTCTTCTCTCTGTATGACTCTCTTGGCAAAATCACAACTCTGGTCAAATCTCATTCTCCACTTAATTTCTTCCTGTGCTAGTGCCACTAAATGTGGCAGGGGAAAGGCACACATGGCTAGGCTGGCTGGAAATTCATGACTCTTAACACTACCCAGTAATCACCCCACTTGTCCCTTTGTCCATTTTCTCTCCTAAACAACTATTTCATATCTTCCTCTTTCTTCAAACCCCCAACACCTCTTCCCCAAACTCAGTGTAAACTAATGACCCTGCTACCTGGTCCCCTGGGGGAAAAAAAGAACAAGCATCATAAGAGAATACCCATCCACTCAGATCTGCATCCCCACACTCTGCCTTCTTGCCTGCTAGCTATAGACATTGTCCTGGCCCCTGGTGAAAACCAACCCTTCCATTTATGTACTAGCTTCTATTCCCTGTCCCTACTCAAGGAACACCATCCCAGCAATTTCTTCTCCATCCTATATCATCAAGTTTTTATCATCTGTTGGATCAGTCCCATGAGTATGAGTATATAAATGTGCAATAATTTCCTCCAACTTAAAAAAAAAAAAAACTCACCTCCCTCTTGACACACTTTCCCTGCCAGCTATCTTCCTATTTCTTAGTTCCCCTTTGTACCTCAAAAGAGTTGTTGTAGACAACTTATCTTATCATTCTAATTCCTGTCCCCATATCACCTCTTTACTCTTTT
>PVKH010045593.1:0-10487 GCA_004027955.1 Chaetophractus vellerosus
ATCCTTTTTAGCCACAATGGCTTACTTAATGGTCATCCAACATGTCTATTAAACTCTGCACTTGGGAAGCAGATGTGGCTCAAGCAATTGGGCTTCCGCCTACCACATGGGAGGTCCCAGGTTCGGTTCCCGGTGCCTCCTAGAGAAGGCAAGCTGGCACTGCGAGCTGACACAACAAGATGACGCAACAAAAGAGACACAACAAACCAGGGAGCTGAGGTGACTCAGGTGATTGAATGCCTCTCTTCCACATGGGAGGTCCCAGGTTTGGTTCCCGGTGCCTCCTAAAAAGAAGACCAGCAGACACAGAGAACACACAGCAGCTGCAAATGGGGGGAGGGGGAGTAAAAAAACAAACAAACAAACAAACAAACAAACAAACAAACAAAAAAACTCTATACTTGCTATTCCTGTGCCTGGAACACTCTTCAGTAAGACAATCTGCATGGTTCACATACTCACTTCTTTCAGTATCTACTCAAATGTCACCCTGGCAGTAGGCCTTGACCACACTATATAAATCAGCAACACCCTCCCCCCATCATGGTTTTATTTTTCTCCATAACACATATCTCAGTTTGTCATGTATTTATGTCTCATCACATTCTCATCAACAGAATGTAAACTCATGAAGAGAGGGACAATTTGGATACAACTCTATCTCCAGTGCCCAAATAAGTGCCTGCCACAAACTGGAGCAAAATAAGTATTTGTTGAATGAGTGAATGGATTTAAAATATAAAGATTATCTCAGTAGAATTAATAATAGACTACATTTTTAAAATAGGTTATATGGCAATTGAAAACAGACTATACTGGGGAGTAAAGGATATGGGAAAACAAAACACAGACTACATAGGAAAAGATAGTAATGGGAAAAATGCAAGAAAGCAACAGAAAAATAAGATTACAAAAGAAATAAACTAATGTAAAGGAGGTAAACTGACCTATTAAAACTAAAAAACTCTAAGACTAAGTTAGCAAAAAAAAAAAAAAAAAAGACACAATCAAATCTAAATATATTTTCTAGAAGAAATACACCTAAAAGGAACCAAAGGTTAAAAGTAAAAGGAAGGATAAAAAAAATGTATCATGCAAACCACAAAACCTGAAAATGAAATGTAAATTGTATTAAGGCAAAAAAGCATTAAATGACATAAAGAGGGCCTCCTCAGGTCCTCCTCGGAAATGATCAAAGTGAATTCTTTCAAGTCTTTAAAGAACATGTAAATCTAATGCTTTAAACACCATTGGTGATAGGATGGAAGTAGTCATCAAAGAATCCAAAAGCTGACTTTACACAGCCCTCCCAGCCAAAAAAGCACAAAGGAAAAAAACAGACTAATGTCATCTACAAACAATGATGTGGAAATATTTTTAATATAAAATAGCTTCAATCGATTCATTAAAATAAAATAGATAAAGTGTTCATTTTAGAAATGCAAGGATGGTTCAATATCTGAAGTTCTAGTAATAAAATATATTTAATACTATGTGTTATAGCCCCAGGACCTCATATGTGGGAAGCTGGTGCTCAACCACTGAGCCACATGAGCTCCTCTGAGTTGGGTTTTCTTTTTTTCATTATTTGTTGTGTTTTTAGGGGGCATTGGGGATCAAACCCAGGACCTCATATGTGGGAAGTAGGTGCTCAACTGCTTGAGCTACATCTGTATCCCGAGATTTTTTTTTTTCAATGATAATATGCAAGGTTGTCCAGGGTGTAGATAGATAATCTCCAAAAATGCTAGTGAACTATGGTTATCTTTTGGAAGGCAATTTGGCAATACCTATTTAAGTAAAATAGCCTCATATCCCTTTTATTTAACAGCAGAGTTCTCAATCAGGGATGATTTTACTCACTCTCCCTTTCCCTGGGAGCACATTTTAATATCTGCAGTCATTTTTGGTTGTCACAAGTGGAGGGGGCGTATTATCAGCATCTAGAGTAGAGACTAGGGATGCTGCTAAACATCCTATAATGCACAGGATAGCCCCCTACAATGATGAATTAACCAGCCCCAAATGTCAATAGTGCTGAATAGTATGCAGTTGAATAGTGAGAAAACTTGAACGAGTATTTCAATTTCTGATCATTCATTCCATAGAAACACTCACACAGGGGATAAAGAGATACACGAGCATATTTACTGGATAATTATTTTTATTAGCAAAAGTAGCAAAAGAGAAGCAACCCAAAAATCCACTAATAAGGCATACTTAAATAAGTTATGATATAATCACACTTATAACAGAATTTTTTAAAATAAGGTACATTTATACATAGTTATGGGAAATGATATTCAGGACATGGTTAAGAAAACAATAACAAAACAGCATATACAGCAGGATCCTGGTTTTAGAAAATAAAACTAATATATGCACAAGAAAAAAAAAATCTAAGATCAGTATTATCTTTGTAGTAAGGGTTCAGGGAACTGTTATATTTGTTATATTTGCACTGCTTTCCATAATAGCAGCTAATATATACTGGGTACTTTCTGTTATGTCAAGCTGTTTAACCACTTTACCTGCATTTAAGCTCACATTTAATCTTCAAAACCATTATTAAGTAAGTACTGTTAACTCCTATTTACAGAGGAGAAAAATGAGGCATGGGAAGTGATGGAACTAGAATACATGACCAAATATTTTTAAACAGCTTTACTGAGGTATAATTTACCATAGAATTCACTTGTTTGGTGTGTGTAAGTCAATAATTTTTACCTAATTTACAGAGTTGTGCAACCACTGCCAAAATCTAATTTTAAAACATTTCCATCACCTTAATAAGACACCTCATGTCCATTTGCAGTTACTCTTCGTTCCCACCCCCATCCCAAGGCAATCATTAATCTACTTTCTGTCTCTATGGATTTGCCTTTTCTGAACATTTCATATAAATGGAATCATACAATATGTGTTTCTTGGTGTCTGGCTTCTTTTACTTAGCATGCTTTTAAGGTTAATCCACATTGTTGCATTTACCAGTACTACACTCCTTTTTATTGTCAAAGAGTATTCCATTGTATGGATATACCACATTTTTGTTTATCCATTCCCCAGGTGATGATTATCTGAGTTGTTTCCATTTTTCAGCTATTATAAATAAAGTTGTTGTGAACATTTGGGTACAAGTTTTTGTGTGGGCACATGTTTTCATTTCTCTTGGATATATATCCAGGAGTGGAACTGCTGGGTCATATGGCAAATTTATGTTTAACTTTTTAAGAAACCACCAAACAGTTTTCCAAAGTAGCTGCATCATTTTATATTCCTACTAGCAATGTATGAGTGAATGTTCCAGTTTTTTTTTTCACATCCTCACCAACACTTATTATTGTCCATTATTTTTATAAGCAGAAAAAAATAAAGGTAAATATTTAGGAGGCTGAGACCCATACACTTGTCACATTTTGCCACACTGTATTTCCTATATGTGAAACCCTGTTACCTTTCAAACATCTGCCCACTCCATAACATAAAGCAAGACAGTAAAATCTGAATGTGTTCAATAAAGGCAGAAAACTATACATTTATATAAATATTGCTCTTACAAAAAGGCCTAATTCAAAATTTAAAAGATTATATATATACACACAGTACATACAAAATCACTTAGAAATGACATACCTAATTTTAGTTCAATTGCTGTGTTGGTGTTACACTTGTACTCTGCCAGTTTCTTCTCCACTGCACTCTTGTATTCAACCAAAAACTTCTCCATAGCACCAAATCCTAGGAGAAAAAGTTTTTAAAGGTTTGGTTGGAAGTAGTTTACATAGCCAAATCTACAAATAAGGTTCTCAGTAGAAGTGGGATAAGAGTAAGGTTTAAAACATGCTAACACCTCATAAAAGTACAGATAAAGTTTCTCCAAATACTCATAAATAACTGTACTGGTCTGACTGTCTCTTTACAAAACAGGAAAAAAATCATATTTGAGATAGAGGCTTATAAACTAAGCCGGTTTTACATAAATGAGTAAGCCTGAAAATAAACATGACTACCGACATTTCCAAACATTTAATATTAATACAAATTACATGCTAAGATTTATACCTAGGTAGTCTTTTTAAAAGAAATATAATGCTAAAGGATGCCACTTCTAGCACTATCAGATATAAGAAACAAAGTGAGAAAGTCCTTTGATAATTACAATAGCATTTCATTTCCACCAAGGGAAAAATTCTACCCACAGGGCTTCCAGATCAACTATTTAAAACCCATCAACTGATAAAGCACAGATTATCTCAGGATGGATACACAGAAACTGTTAGCTGTGGTTACCTCTAGGATAAGAGAGAAGGACCAAGAACAGAAGTAGGATGGAAAGTTTTTTTCACTATATTAAGAACATTTTTTTACCATGTATGTGTAAAAGTCACAAACGGAGGATTACTTGAATGACCAAATGGTTTTGTTAATACATAGTGGTTACCCATCAGTATATACAACAAATAATTAACACTGGAAAACGTGATTATCAAGAGGCACTTTCAGGTGATGATGACAATGAATATCCTGACAAAATGAACATAAAAATTAGTAAAAATTCAGCAAAAAAAAAAAAAAAAAAGTTAGCAACAAGAACGAAAGAAAGGCTAACCTGACATGCCATATACTTCGAAAAGTGGTTAAAACACACGCAAAAAAGGGAAAGACTTTTGAGATAGCATAGATTAATGGTTTGGAGTCAGAATTCCAGGATTCAAATCCAGGCTTCACATTTACTTACTGGCTCTGTGAACTACAGCACATTATTTAACCTTTTTGAGCCTCATCTGTAAAATGGAGATAATAGAACTCACCTCAAGGAATTTATGTATAAACTAAACAAAATTTAACATGTGAAAACACACATTCGTTTACTTAATCTCCACAATTCTGTAAGACAAGTAGGTACTATATATCAGCCCCATTTCAGATTCCATATTCAAAAACTCGGGCTGAGAAAGAGTTTTAGTAACTTGCTCAAAGGCACCCAGCTACAAAATGATGAAATTGAGATTTGAATTTAGGTATAATTGTTAAACTACGTTCACTCTCCACAGTACATATGTCCCTCTTCCTTTATGGTACCTGTGTACCCCAAGATCCTGCAGTGTCTTATCTCGTAGAATAGCCCTTCTTTAAATATTTGTAGAGCTCATGCTATGGGTAGTCTATCCAGCACATCCATAAATATGTAATGTTTAATGTGTAGGAGGACTATTATGAAGGCACTAGGAAAAAATGATAAAAGAAATAAACTGCCCATCACTTCAAAAAATATCTAGTTGAAAAAAAAGTATATATTCACACCAATACAGCCTTAACACACTTACAATGTCATAGCAATTTTAAATTAAATATTGCAAACGGAAGGGACTTAAAAGAGCATAGCAGAATGAACACAGAGAATTAAATTACAGTAGATCTACTCTGAAAGATACGTTTAGATGAAGGAACGTGATAACTATAATATAGATCTTTCTAAAAAAGAAGTGTAGTTGAAGAGGGCGGGAACAACCTATTTCTCAAGGGAAATCTAAATACGATCCTAGGAATCCTAACGTATGAGCGATAAAGGAAACGCTTACTAAATCACCCCAAATTCAAGTGAAAGCCTCCAGTGCAGAGCAAGGCAGCATACGCTAACTCAGAGGTTGACTGTAGGGGAAGGTGAAGGGAGACCTGAGCACTACAATCAGCTGGCGGGAACCGGACCAGTATGTAGTATAGCTGAGACAGCAGTGAATAAAAGGAACGGGAAGAGAAACAGGCCCCAAAAGAGACAAGGTTTGGAGAGCATGTGGCACCTATCTAAGCCCAGATCATGACACTTTCTCCTGGTCCCTTCAGTCCTCCGCAGGGACAGGGTTCCTCCCAAACCGCGCAGAACCCCGGCACAGTTGGGGGTGGGGACGCAGAACGCGGCCGACAGGGAGCTGAGCTGAGAGTTCCGCGTTTCCCGGCCAAAACAGGCCTTCTGGAACCCGGGCTAGAGTCCGAAAGTTCTGAGTGGGGACTGCCACTACCGTCTCGGCGTCCTTTCCCCGACCTGCCCGCCCCCTCCCCTTGGTAAACTTTTCCCGGGAACTTACCCGCCATTTCCAAGCTGCGAGCACCCGCGGCTGAGGAAGGACGAATCAACCCGCGCGCTCCCTGGCCGGAAGTGAGAGCATTGAATGACTCATTTCCCCCGCCCATCCCCGGAGTGACACCGGCCAATAAGAGGAGGAAGTTCGAGACGCGCTATAGCGGAAGCGCCACAAGAGGCGGGGCTAACGCCGCCGGGAATGCTCCGACCGTTGCCTAGCGACCGCAAGTGCCGTCAGCCTGTTTCTGAAGGCCTAAATGCAAGGAGGCCGCAATTGGGATCTTCTCGAAGTTGAAACGCTTGCTGGTCGGAGGGTAATTTTTTCGGAGTTGATTTTAATAATACACCCTATGGCTGTTTTCCCTGTGGGTTCCTCTCTTCCCAGGGCTGCAGCTGTAGACTTCAGGCTAATGGTTCACTTGTCTTCTCCTGGGGTGCTCCTCTCCAATATCAGAACTGCTTGTCAAAAATCTGCTTCTCAAATCTTCTGCCTTGCCTTTTACACTTGAGACCACATCCACTGAGGGGCGGGGCTCAACACCCTAATCATAACCCAATCATGACCAGATAAACAGATCAGTTTACAAGCATGATTCAATATGGATTTTTGGAATTCATAATTACATCAAACTGTAACACAAGGGGAATTTCTTTCTTGACTGCAGCAAATCTGAAAGAGATGATTGGTCCTGTGAAGTTATGGTTAGTTGTAAGGAAGAAATATGATGAAACATATTGATATATTGTGGCTGGTATCTAATATGGTCTGCATGTAGAATTGAGGTTACAGTTTTTTTTTGTTGTTTTTTTTTTAAAGATTTATTTATTATTTATTACATATTCCCCCCCCTTTCTGCTTGCTCTTGTTGTGTGTCTATTCTTCTGTGTTTTTCTATGTCTGCTTCTTGTCTCCCCCCGTCCCCGCGGCGACGCGCCGAGTCGGCCCGCCACGGCGGTGGCTCGTTCCGTTCGAGGGTGGCTCCATTCCATTCCCACGGGCGGCTCCGCTCCATGTTTTGCGGGCAGCAGTCCTCCATGTTTTTTGCGGGCTGCTCGGCTTCCGCAGTTCGCAGGCGCAGTTCGCAGGCGGCAGCTCCGCTTTTCACGGGTGACCTCGCCATGCCCGTGGGCGCTCCGTGGCGGCTTTTTGCCTTGCCCACGGTGGCTCTGCCCCGCCCACGGCGGCTTGCCTTTCTCAAGGCCGTCTGCCCGCTCAGAGAGGTCCCCGGGAACCGAACCCGGGGCCTCCCATGTGGTACACCGGCGAGCTCTTTATCCACTGAGCTATCTAGCCGGGCCAAGGTTACAGTTTTAAATTCTCTTTGCTTTAGAACTGTTCATACATATTTATAAAAATGTCAGAATATATATAGTTTACCTAAAAGATAAAAGAATAGCTTCTTTCAGAAAGCTAATAGTAAAATTACTAACAGGAAAAACATTTCCTTTGGGGGGGTGGGGGGAGGTCGTTTTTTTGTTTGTTTTGTTTTAGGTACTAAAGGCTGGGGATGGCATCAAACCACTGAGCCACATCAGCTTCCCTGAGTTAATTTTTTCATTTGTTTTTGCTTGTTGTTTGTTTTCTATTTTTTCAGGAGGCACCAGAACCAAACCGAACCTCCCATGTAGGAAGCGGGAACTCAACCACTTGAGCCACATCCGTTCCCTTTTTCTGTTTTTGAAATGTGTATTTTACCTTAGACTGTCTAAAGGGCATTTAAGGAAGTGAATGTTACCACCATGGAAAAAATTTCTACAAAAGGAATATGCTGTTCTGATATATTCAAAAGAGGCAACAAAGTGTTGTTGAAAGCTAAGTACCCTACTAGCCCCGGTTCTACTACTTTGTGGTTGTGTGACCTTGGATCATTTACTTAACAACATGAGACCTTGTTCCACCTATTAAATACGGATAATATATCTTCCCAGTCACCACACTAGGCTGCTGTGAAAGACAAATGGAATAATACTTATGAAAGAGCTTTGTAAACTGTAAAATTCCATGTAAATATGAGGTAGTATTACTATGATAACATTTATTCTAGTGTAGGCGATCTGGGAAGTGACATTTTTCCCAGAGAAATGGCCACCTTATGCTATTAGGAATGAACTGGCAACTATTATGTTTTACAGACTCCAGTGCATCTAGACTAGTAAATTTAACCATGCTATCTTGAAACCTCCAGAAGAAGATTTTTACATGGTTTAAAAAAGAAGTCATCAAAAAGGCGACATAGGAATTCTAAGATCTGAAAGAAAAATTCAGGTACTTGAGGTGTCTTTATTCCAAATATAAACCTCTCCACAGACAAATAACAATAGCTAGTTAACTCATTTTTTTTGCTCATATTTTTAATGAGGGTAGGGTTAGAAGTTTCAGTTCTCAGAACAATTAAGTAGAAAACCCCTCCCAGCCAGATGACTTCCAAGTGGATTACAAGTTAAGAAAATAAAAATAGGCCAGCTCATACTGAAAACTATTGTTAGATGAATAACTTAAAGACAGACCTATTACTAATAGTCTTTACATTCCATTTTTAAACTCTCGTAAACCAGAAGGCAATTTAACAATAACAAAATTTTCGAATTGTTTGTCCTTTAAGGCAGCAGTTCCACTTATAAGCATTTATCATACAAAACTATTTGCACAAGAATGCAAAGAAATTTGAACAAAGATGTTCAATGCAGCATTATTTTTACTGGCAAATTGGAAATAGCCTAAAAATCCATCAAAAAAGACTAGATATTATGAGCTGACTTGTGAAAACATCCACTATAATAGGTTTAAAAAGTACAGAACTGTGTGTTATTTTATTTGTATAAAAATGTATTTTGATATAAACATAGAAAGCATACTTAACAAGTTTAACTGTGGCTGCCTCTAAGAGGGGAATTTGAAAATGGGGATTAATGGAGATTTTTTTTTTTTTTAATACTGTTTGCTTTTTAAATGGGATGTACTGGTCTCTTTCATAGCCAGAAAGCTATCAGTCCTTTTGGAACATTTTGGACATGGCCACTAACTCCTTATCCTCTTCTCTGTAAGCACTCTGTAAATGATGATGTGCAGAATTGAAGTGTTGAGATTATTTAAATGAAACAAGGAGCAATTAATTGAAAATTAATATTTCTAGTTTTGCATTGTCATTATTTATAAGCAATGTTTGGTCAAAATAAGGAAAGAATGCCATAACTGCCTAAACCTGCATACAAAATCACCAATCATAGATGCCTATTTTACTTTTGGAAACTATAATTAAACAAAACAATATAATTATACATTAGTCTACTTGAGTATTATAATAATATTAACCATGATTTTTTACATTTCATGGTTAAAATGCTTCAAATATTAATTCTTTCATCAGTTTTAGTGGACAAAAAATGGTCATTACTTCTCTTTTAAATTTTGTGCACTGGTGTTTTTTTTTTTAATGTGGAACAGCCACAGTGGGAGAAGGTCGTGTTTGTGTATATAAAGAACACTTCATCAAAACTACTTAAATATTGAAGAACTAACCTAAAAATTGAAAATAATGACTAGAAATATTCATTTTTTAACAGATATATTGTTTCAGTCAAGTGTCATTTTAATGAATTGGTTTTCAGTCAACTCCTTGGTAACCTATTTACCTATATTACTATAATATGCAAGACTCTTTATTTCCCATGAGCTGGACACATAGAGTAACAAGCTTTAATATCAGCTATATAATGCTATTTGTTAAGTGTTTAGTTCATAAGTCATTTCCTTAAAAGAGTCATCAAATAAAATTTAGCTTTATGATAGTGTTTCTTGTATTATAATTTTTTTACAAATCTGAATTTTGAGGGAAGATATAAAGCTGTCAGCAAACCAAACCACCTAAGTTTAAATCACTAATAAATTAGTGAAAACTGAAGAGATTCTTTCTGAAAATTTTGCTAGGAAGATCCAGAGTTTAAGTTTAATATCATTAATGTCATCAACAAAGGACTCTCAGGGAATCCCTTTGCTAGTCTCCTGAATGAGATAAGAGAAGAAAGGGTCATGCCAACTGACACCATAAAATAGAAGGAAAGCTACTTGGTCAGATAAGAAGGGTGTCTCAGGATCCATTTAAATTGTCCTGAATGGTGTTGCAATGATGGTACAGGCCATTATATATTCTGTCATAACTTACAAAATTGTGCAGGACAGAGTGTAAACTATAAATAATCCATGCTTAGTGGCAATGCTCCAATATGTGTTCATCAATTTTAACAAATGTACCACACTAATGAAGAATGTTGTTAATGTGGGAGGGTTAGGGAATGGGGCATGTGGGAATTCCCTATATTTTTAATGTAGCATTTATGTAATCTAAAGTATTTAAAAATTTTAATTATTAAATTTTAATTTTAAGTATTAAAAAAAAAAGAAGGC
>PVKH010045594.1:0-10486 GCA_004027955.1 Chaetophractus vellerosus
AAAAGGGAACTGATTTCAACATTTGGAGAGAATTTCCCAGCTCGTCCTTTGACAGCGAACTTCTCCCAGGAACTCATCGAGGACCCTTCATCAGTCTTTCATCGGAGCAAACTCATCGAGGACCCTTCATCAGTCTTTCATCGGAGCCCCTGGCTTGCAGCCTGCCGGCGGAACCTGGACTTGTGTATCCCCACGGTCACGTGAGATACTCTTATAAAATCTTATATTTTTAACAGAGATCTCATGTTGATTCTGTTTCCCGAGAGAACCCTGACTAGAACAGAGGGGTATACCTTTGGCATGCCTTTATGGAATATGAATATGTTCAAATGATCATGGGGTGTTGTCTCGGTGGGTGGAGACCCACAAAATAACTGAAAGAATATTGAGTTCTTATCCTGGGAAGTCCTGCTACATTCTTTAATAGAGTGGCAAGAATCCCTAGAGGACAGGAGCAGTGCCTAGTGAAGAAGGACAGATCAATACGCAGGCCCTTGCCATTAATAGTTGTACTTATGCATCTTGTTCTTGTGAAATTGAAATTTAGCTTAGTATTATATATTGCCTAAGAGTTACCTTCTGAAAGCCTCCTTGTTGCTCAAATGTGGCCTCTCTCTATGCCAAACTCAGCATATAAACTCACTACCTTCCCCCCAGCATGGGACATGACTCCTGGGCATGCCTCCCTGGCACTGAGGGATTATTACCAAGTACCCAACTGCTATGCATTTGGAAAAAGACTTTGACCAAAAGGGGGAAAAATTAAATATAAATGAGTTTTTATGGCTAAGAGACTTCAAAGTGAGTCAGGAGGTCATTCAAGAGGTTATGCTTATGCACATCTCAGGAGGATCTCATTGACTGCCACAGTAAACAGTGCTTCAAGCAGGGGTGCTCTAGAGACATCTAGACACCATAAAGTGGGCAGACAAGCTCAGGAATTCGGCACCCTGTCAGTGGTCCTTACCTTGGAATATATGTTCCCCAATGTAACAGATTTAGACTCATTTATAATCACCCTATACATGGCTCTTCTGCCCCTTTTACTTGAATATATAATTAGCACTATACTCATGAAATATACGTACCAAAGACTTAAATCTTCAGTCTGTTCATATGCTGGTTGAGCCCTGAATCTCAGCAGTGTTGTAACACCTACTCTCCAGTTCATCGGACTCATCCAAGACAACTAACAAAATGATGATGATGGAAAATGCCCATCCCCAAAAAACACAGAGTATCTACAACTGCAAGCAAGACAGTTCTATCTATCTGCCCCATGGGATCTAGGCCCCCTTTCAGTTGGAAATAGAGTGGGCATCAACATCCTAAAATCCTCAAGATTGAGGAATGAACAAAAATAAGGGGGAATGTACTACCTATGGAATACATCAATTCACATTGTCACTGCAGTCACCTAGAGATAAAGTGATGTTACGGAATCATTTTTCTCTTGGTAGGAGTGATTCTGATTTTATAAAACCATAAAAATCCCTTATATACAAAAGATGAAGGCATGTAATTATTTCTGGAATATTATTTGATTCACTCCACATAGCTCTGAGGCCACATCACACCTCACTTTACCCCACCCCCCAACTTGGCTGCTTCGCCCAGGCCTTCCTTATCCAGCAACTTGCTGTTCTCTGTCCACATCGGCCCTAGAGAAGGTAAGAGCTGTTCTTCTGGTCTCCAGTTGGGAGCCTACAGTGACTCTGAAATACTTTTAGGGTTCATCACAAATTCTGCCATGTGGCCACCACTATTCATGATTTTCCCCTCCCCATCTCACCTTACCTAATGTTTTGAATGGACCAGCCACCTCTAACTATGGAAATCAATATATATTTCCTAACAATACCCAGCATTACCATTATTATTCTCTTTTACTTGCCACAGATCAGTTACTTCTCATTTTTATTGTCATACTCAAAATGTCTCCTCCAAAATGTTTTCCTTGAATATCACTACCCAACTCTGCACATGGCTTTGCTTAGCTTTTATTTTGATTTATAAATTTCACCATCTTGTACATTGTTTCTCACATTTCCCATTTCATGTGTTTGTAATATATTACTAACTAGACTGCAAGTTTGTCGAGGGCACTGGTCTTTGATTTCTCCCAGTATTTAATAGAGTATTAATAATAAACACTGCACTGGACTCCAATTTTGATCCTCATTTATGAGGTAGGGAGCAGATCAGGAGCATTGTTTCAGTAGGCCAGTGGAACATCTATGTGCCCACTGGCTAATATTTAGGAACAGCTGTGGTATCTCAAATCTATGTTATGTGCTTTTCTGTTGGTCTCATGTCATTTTCCCAAAAGTCCAATGGAGTATGTACCATTATTATAATTTCCATTGGACAAATGAAATATGTAAATGTCACTTGTCATCCAAGTGCTCAGTGCTGACCAGTGTGGGGTTTGAATCCAGACAGAGTGACTCCACAGCTCATGCTTTCACCACTATCTATCTGCCTTATACCCAGACTTTCGAACTGTTTGGCCTTGAGGTTTCAGAGTGGGGGCATGGGAGAAAGGATGGTTGTAATGATGGTGAGAGTGAGGAAAGGGGACCTGGGTGTGTGGTGCAAGTCTTCCTATTCCACAGTACCACTCTTCTTGTAACCTTGAACACCTTGAATACATTCTACTAAAACTCATGAAATTCTTGAGTCTAGCTCTCTTATAGAAATTTTGTGAAGGGGAAAAATAGCTCAAGAAGATGTGGGAATCATGGTGAGAATGCTGGACTTTCCGTTACTTTTACCCAGATTTCTAACAGGAGTGGCTGCCTTAGCTATCTGAACAAAAACTATCTGGCCACCAATCTCTAAAACAGAAAACAAAGCCCCCAGTCAAAAAGATGTAACACTTTGAAATGACTCGACCAGAGGGCTTGTCAGGCAAGCAAATTCCCGGTTGAGAATCTTCCTAAGCCCTCTGTCCTTCCTGTCACTGCCACGTGGTCACTGTGGGGGCAGATCTTGGTCCTGGGGGCACAGCCAACAAAGGAAAGCAAAGGCTGACTGTCCTTTACGCTGCCACTTCATTCTTTGAGTCTGTTATGGTTGCCTCAGATAAGCAAACCTACTGATCATACTGGCCCAAGTCACTTACTCATCCAAAAGTAACAACATTAACCTTGAACAAGTGATCGGGCCCAGGGAGTGAACAGATGATAATAATAGATAAATCAGGGAGACAGTACATGTCAGTTAAACACTGCATTTGGTTAGTCCAAGCATATACTTTGTTTCTATAATTGCTAGTGTAAAAGAGAAACTGAGGCAACTTAGAATTTCATCAGTTTATTCACACAGTAAACCACCCACCAATCCCGCAGTAACAACCCGGAAGTAGTTACTTGCTGCGTAGTGAAAAGGGAAAGTGTACGCCGGGCAACCCGGATGCAAGCCAGGGGATGTTCTGATTGGGCCTAAGCTGAATATATTTGGGCTATTTTCCGGTGGAAAGCCCTTTCTAAGGTTTCTAATTCTGATTGGCTGGCGTCGTGCAGTCCTTTCTGGAAAGGCACCTTCTCTCAAGTTTCAATGCTGCGGCTTGGGTTTGTCGGCCATGGATTGGCCAAGGCTCGTCGCCCCAGTCTAATGGCTTCCTGAATTTTATTTTCACACTAGCAAACAAGGAAAAGTTGGTAAGGTTAGCGCTTGTCTGGACTTCAGGTTGCAGGAAGTCTGGGATTGGCTGCTGCCATCTGCATCTCTGGTGGAGCAACTCTAGGGTGCTACGACTTTAAATGCAGCATCCCAGGAACAGAAGGTCAGGTAAGTGGCACCTAAACCTAGTTAATCATTGGAGTTTACCTCCTGTTTTTTTTTTTTTTAATCTTTTTAATTTTTTATTATTATTTTTAAAAATACAGATTCTGGCTCTAGTCATGGGGGATGAGAAGCTGCATTAAAAAAATTCTGATGATTTTGATAATCAATTTGAAAAATCAATTATTTGAGGGGATATTCCATAGTTGTTTATTTTTCCATAAGATATCTCCCTTTCATTTTTCAAATTGAGATCCAGGATTGTGTCTGTGGTTACAAAGGTCAAGTATCTGAGCAAAGTGTAAGTGGAGAGTGCATTCAGACTTAAGCTGTGCATGTGTGTGGGAAATAAAACTCTTTCCACAGAAGAATCAATCATATTTATCTGGCTTGGAGATAGTTTAGGAATAAAGGACTGTGTTATTGGTGACAGTGCTATTTATAAACTAAGTAATGCAAAGTGTTCTTAATTGTCAGAAAGCAATAAAAATAAATGTGGTGATTAGATACCTCTCCAGTTTATCAGAGGCTCCATGTGTGGTCACTTTCAAAATAAGCTCAAAATAAATTGAAAAATTTTCAAAGCTGAAATTCTCAACCAGGTGTCTCTAAACTAACGGATGGGGAAAGGAGAATTTTAATTAAAAAAATTAAAAATTCTACTAAACAGGATATGCTTACTAGGAAAAGACAACAAGAAATTATTTAATGGATGGTGTTTGAGAAACAAACTTTTTTGGGGGGGACAGTTGAAGGGGTATGATTGGAAATAATAAAATATTGAAAGAATGAGTGTTGAATTTAGCTTCAGGGTATTCATTTCTTAAAAAGAAATTGGGACTGAGGGTTAACTTGGTAAAAAGGATGTGTGTTAATCTATAGAAATGAATAGAAAAGGTAAAAGCCCAACATAATGTCTGTAAGGAGCCGTACTATTATGAGGGTATGAAAGGAGTTTAAAGAAAGTCTAAGGCCATGCATATTACTCAAAGGAAAGCTAACAAATGTAACTTGGAACCGTATAGCATAGTAAAACTGCATGTGAAATATGAATGTGGGTAAAATTTGCATATATAAGACTGTTTTTCTTTGAAATTGAACAAATGTATGTTAACGCTACAAGATGTTAATATCAGACAAAAAAAGAGAAAGGTTCTGCTAAATGAAAGAAACCAGACACATAGTACTACATATTGTATGATTCCATTTATATACAATGTAAATATAAATCAATTTATAAAGATGAAGTTAGATTAGTGGTTATGTAGGTCTGGAGAAGGACTGCTAAGGGGTGTGGAGTTTTACTTTTTGGAGTACTGAAATTGTTCTAAAATTTTTTGTGGTGATGAATGCACAGCATTGTGATTATACTAAAAGCCATTGATTATACACTTTGGCTAGATCATATGATATTTGAATATATCTCAATAAAACTGCTTAATAAATAAATAAGTAATAGTGTACAAGTAGCCAGAAATAGCATCCATGTTCAGCAGGGGAAGCATAGAGAGATCAAAGGGTGAAGAATTTTCTTGCTAGTTTGTTTTTTCTTTATTATTATTATTATTGAAATAATGAAAATGCTGTAATGATGATTGAGGTGATGAATGCACACTTACGTGATTATACCAGGTACGGTTAATTGCACATGTTGGATGAATTGTATGCTTTATTAATATGTATTAGTAAAACTGATTTGTTAAAACAAAAATGTGAAACTGGGTTCCTTGCATCAGTTGTCAATGTTTTGTAGCATAGACTTGAGCATGTCATTTAGGATTGTGGATCCTAACTTTTTTAGTGCCAAGAACTTCATTTTTTTTCAATGACCCCTGCTTGATGGTATTTTTACCTTTATCATGTAATAATTGTGAAAAGATCACAGTGGATGTAGTAGCACTACACAGAGTTGGTATTCATAAGCCAGAGCAGCATGTGTAAACTAAGATTTCATATAGTAGAAGCTATATGTGCAAGAAACGTTTGCAGTTTACAATGTTGGGGTACATATATTTTGCAAATATTGATTCTTCCACCCCTTCTTGCATTAACTCTCCAAATCCCCAGGGGGATTTTGATTTTGAATCGTTGTATAGAGTGAAAACAAGAAGAGTGGATGATTTATTAATCTCTTTCAGTTTATTGAGATGTATTAACCTCAAAACTCTCTTGGCTGAAAATTATTCTCTCCTGCATGTGTCAGTGTTGACCTTCATTTATACCTTTAGGCCCATCTTGCTGATCAGTGACCCTGGAAACTCCAGTGTTTGTCCAGTGACAGTACAATGCGGAACTTGAAGAACAGAATGAGGGGGAGGGCATCCAGTTTCTAGTGCTGGATTGAGATTTGGGGCTGATTGTTTTTTCTCTCTTTTTATTTGCAATGCAAAGACTCCAGTGTTATTTTTAATAACCTAGCTCATGGGGTACTGAAAGGTGTAAACTTAATAGGAAGGAACAATCTGAAAGCTGTGGCTGAAAGGTATTATTATTATTATTTTTTAAAGATTTATTTTTATTTATTATACATCCCCCCCCTTTTTGCTCGTTCTTGCTGTGTTCATTTTTCTCTGCATTCCTCTGTGTCTGCTTGTCTCTCCCTGCTGGGGCGACCTGCCGAGTCAGCTCACTGGTGCAGCGGCCCGCCTGCTCATGGGGGCTCGCCCTTGCTCGCGGGGGCTTGCCTTTGCTCGTGGGGGCTTGCCTTTTTGCCTGCCCGTGGGGGCTTGCCTTTGCCTGTGGCAGCATGCCCCGCCCGTGTTGGCTTGCCTTCTCGAGGCGGTCTGCCTGTTCGAGGAGGCCCGGGGACCGAACCTGGGGCCGCCCACTGGGTAAACCGGCGCCCTATCAACTGGGCTATACAGCCAGCTCCTGAAAAGTATTATTAAAATCACTAGAGAAGACTATCCAATATGGATAAGGAAGCAGAACTGATGTAAATTTGTGTCTCTTTTTTTCATTTATGTAAATTAATGAAAGTAGTCTAGAACATACAATTTTATTACATATATTTTATTCTCTCTCTAATGGTGTTTTGGTCAGCCACAGGCGTGCCTCTTGAAATATACCAAAGATTGGTCAGTCTTTATAAAGGGTATTTATTTGGGGTAGAAGCTTACAGTTACCAGGCCACAAAGCATAAATTTCTTCCCATACCAAAGCCCACGTGTTGGAGCAAGATGGCTGCCGACGTCTCCAGGGTTCAGGCTTTTGGGTTCCTCTGTTCCCGGGGCTGTGTTTCTCTCCGGGCTTAGCTTCTGTTTCCTTCACGAGTTCAGCTGTAGACCATGAGGCTTTCTATGCTTTGCGTCTCTCCACAAGGCCAGCTGTAGACTATTGGGCAAACGGTTCACTCCAACATCAGAACTGCTTCTTAAATCTCCTTCTCCAAATCTCTTCTCTCAATCTGCTTTTCTCAATCTGCTCTTCTCAATCTGCCTCTTGTCTAGCCTTTTATACTTGAGACCACACCCACCGAGGGGTGGGGCTCACCATCTCACTGCCGTCGCAGTTAACGCCCTACTCATAACTTAATCATGCCCAGATGAACAGATTAGATTACAAGAATAATCCAATCTGTATTTTTGGAATTCACGATTAAATAAAACTCTGAAACCATTACAAATGGATAGAAATAAAGGTACCCTGCCTGAAGGAGAAAGTAATGCCGTGCAATCCCCAATACCCAGTGGAGTATAAAGACTCTTTGGAAGTTGTTTAGATGAATGTATAATAACTTTTCCTACATTCAAAAGACTGTTTATTCCTTGAACTCCCAAGGAAGGATCTCTAATCATGGCAATATTAAGTACTATAATGAACCACAGTGTAGCAGATTGGCCCTGGGGTAAACTTTCTGTACTATTGATTTACTTATTTGATTTCCTTGTAAAACGTCAGTGACCTAAACCACTGCTGAAGAATACAAATGCAAGTTTTCAAGCCAAGCATTAATATTCTTTGTTTAAAAGAATCCAACGTTTCTCTAGAAAACCAAAGAAAGGATAATTAGTGACTTGGGTCATAAAAATAAGTGTTTTGCAGTTTGATCAGGGTTGTGAGGGTGAATCCCCCTACACGGATTACCACAACTTCCATCAAGATCCCATCAATATGATTTCATTCCACAAACTTCTATTTAGAGGTCAATTTTTGCCTGGCATTCTGTTGTATACAATCATGACATAAGGATATTAAGATATATTTCTTGTCCTCAAAGAAATGCACAATATTTATAACATCAATACAATGCCTTACAGTTCATAGAAGATGTTGAAACACACAAGCTACAAACAAGTGCCTCAGGACCAGGCAGATAATGTAAATGTGTGGAGCATCCTATTATAGGAGCATCCTGTTATAGGGAGTGGTGGGGACTGTGGCCAAATGGATCGTGCGTGTATTCTCCTCTTAAGTTTAAATTCAAAATTTATAAAATTGTTCTGCTGTCCAAATAAAACAAATATGTGGCTTACATTTACCCTTTTGACATGCTCTCAGCCCCTGGTACATACACTCTCTTTTGAACCTCCAGCAGCCATGTGAGGTTGGCCAAGGTCACTTATGTAGTAACTGGGAGGGCAAGGGTAAGAAATGGAAGTTCTATGAATCCAAACCCAGTTAATTTTAGAAAAAACTAGTGGGGGCAGCAAGAGGCAGAAATGGCCAACTAATTATTTTGGTATTTACTTACTCTTCTCATATCTAACTTTTCACTTACGGCCTTCTCCACTGATTTTGTTTGCTACCGTCCCCATATCTTCATATGACATTAAGCAACATGGTAAGTATGTATAAAACCCTGTAGTCAGCCCACATCTGATATGACAGAGGTCCCCAGATTGTTGTCAGTACATTGATTTGCCCTCCAAAACAAGAAGTTGCTTGGTGCGAAAAGGGAGCTGCTGACCCCGACACAGTTGGTGCATCCAGAGAGGTCCCAACACAGAGCTGGAGACCTCATTAGGGCGGTCTCTGAGGGATGCTTCAGAAGGAGGGTACAAAACAGAGACTCGAGGTCCTATCTCTAAGCCAAACTCATGTGGCAATGGACTTTGGAGACAAAAAGAACTGGAGACATAATCTCTGGTCCTGGCTGACCTTGAGCAATAATACAATGAAGCTCTCATCATCAGTTTGTTGTTGAAAAAATGACTGCGGGGGCTAACTCAGTGACTGTATTTCAGGTACATGTTGGTGCAGCTGTTAGTACTAGGAAGTGTTCAGCTAGTGCTGCTTCTCCTTTCTTCCTCCTTCTGTGGCAGGGGAGGAGGCCTGGTGCCATGCAGCTAGGGTGAGAACAAAGGAGGGGATGTGCTCTGGGAGCTGGAAGGCCACCCGCCTCATTGTCACAACCTATACAGTGTTGACAGGGACAATATGTGATTTGGGATGCTCCAAATACTTCCTCACTATTCAGGGACAGTGGGCAGGAAATAAGTTATGGAAAACAAAGTGGAATTTCTGGGAACTGCTAGCATAAACGCTCTAACAGGGTCACATGCAGATTAGCATAATTTTTATTTCATGTTCTATTTTTGTCCTGTGAGATACTTATTTGGATTTCATTGTGCCCATCGTGTGGCTTTTGTTCTGAGTCTGTGAGTTTATTTAGTTATTTATGAGTACATCTGCACGTAAGTGCCACAATTTTATTTCAGTGACAAATTTATGGTCAGTGAAATTTTAGTAATTAATGAATAAATTATTTCTCCTCCATAAATGCCTCTGCAATTTGTTATTTCTATAATAATTCTTAATACTTAAGAAGGGTTTTTTATTAGTTGAAAAAGCCAATGCTAAATGGAATCAAGAATGGGAGCTTTTAAATTGCTTTAATTAACTGTGTTAATAACCAACATGTGTAAGACCTTGAATTGGCTTTGGTTGGCTTGATTAGAATTTAGTTGCCTAAAATTGGTCTAATATATGAATGTACTTGTTTAAAAAGTTCTAATTCTTTTGTTGAGTGAATGGGAAGTTTGAAAGGATTTTCTCTTTTATAATCTTTGATTCTAGTATGCCCTTAAATCCCCAGAACTTGGGAAAAAAGCCTTGACATGCAAACAAATTCACATATAGGCTTTCCAAAAAGAAAACTTTATAGCCACTTTGTGATGTGATTTGAAGGAATTAAGGACACTGTATTAGTCAGCCTTTGCAAATATACCAGTAATTGGTTGGTCTTTATAAAGGGTACTTATTTGGGGTAGAAGCTTACAGTTACCAGGCCACAAAGCATAAGTTTCTTCCCTCACCAAAGTCCACGCGTTGGAGCAAGACAGCTGCCAACATTTGCCAGGGTTCAGGCTTTTTGGGTTCCTCTCTCCCCAGGGCTGCAGCTGTAGACTATCAGGCGAACGGCTCACTTCTCTGCTCCTGGGGAGTCCTCTCCAACATCAGAACTGCTTCTCAAAAATCTGCTTCTCAAATCTTCTCCCTCTGCCTTTTGCCTTGCTTTTTATACTTGAGACCACACCCACTGAGGGGTGGGGCTCAACGCCCTACTGAGGTGGCCCAGTTAATGCCCTAATCATAACCTAATCATGCCCAGATTAACAGATCAGTTTACAAGCATGATTGAATTTATATTTTTGGAATTCATAATTATGTAAAACTGCCAAACCATTACAGACACTTACAACAATCTCCATCTTGCAGTGGTTTAGTTACCCATTTTTGATATCTCCCTGAAGATTAC